>JAPZAG010002263.1:0-19461 GCA_027475135.1 Bactrocera correcta | reverse complement strand
ACATAAAGCCAAAACGGTATAACGGCAGTGCGTTTGGAAAAATTCCGTAATCTTATATTTAGGTAAAGAGTCGATTTTCTTGTATATACACATTTAGCTATCGATATCGAAATGCTTCACATCAGTCGTTAAACATATTTAAGTTAGTTAACCTTTAGAAGAATTCCGTAATCTTATATTAGGTGTAAAGTCGATTTTCTTGTACATACACATTTAGCTATCGATATCGAAATGCTTCAAATCATAAGTTTGACATATTAAGTTAATAAACATTTTTTAGCATACTGAAGTCTACATAAAGCCTTAACGGTATAACGGCAGTGCATTTAGAAGAATTCCGTAATGCTATAATTTTATATTTAGGTAAAAAGTCGATTTTCTTGTATATAAACATTTAGCTATCGATATCGAAATGCTTCAAATCATTAGTTTAACATATTTAAGTTAATTAACCTTCTTTAACGCATTGAAGTTGATATAAAGCCATGGCAGCATAACGACAGTACATCTAGAAGAATTCCGTAGTCTTATATTTATGTAAAAAGTCGATTTTCTTGTATATATACATTTAGCGATCGATATCGAGATGCTTCAACTCATTAGTTTAAGATATTTTTGTTAATAAACCTTCTTTAACGATCTGAAGTTGGCATGTAGCCATGGCGGCATAACGGCAGTGCATTTAGAAAAATTCCGTTATCTTATATTTAGGTTTAAAATCGATTTTGTTGTATATACATATTTAGCAATTGATATCGAAATGCTTCAAATCATTAGTTTAACATATTTAAGTTAATTAACCTTCTTTAACGCATTGAAGTTGATATAAAGCCATGGCAGCATAACGACAGTACATCTAGAAGAATTCCGTAGTCTTATATTTATGTAAAAAGTCGATTTTCTTGTATATACACATTTAGCGATCGATATCGAGATGCTTCAACTCATTAGTTTAAGATATTTTTGTTAATAAACCTTCTTTAACGATCTGAAGTTGGCATGTAGCCATGGCGGCATAACGGCAGTGCATTTAGAAAAATTCCGTTATCTTATATTTAGGTTTAAAATCGATTTTGTTGTATATACATATTTAGCAATTGATATCGGGATACTTCAACTCATTAGTTTAACATATTTAAGTTAATAAACCTTCATTAACGAACTGAAGTTGGCATAAAGCTATGGCGGCATAACGGCAGTGCATGTGTAAAGTCGATTTTCTTGTATTAACACATTTAGCAATCGATATAGAAATGCATCAAATAACTGGTTTAGCATATTTAAGTTAATTAACCATCTTTATCTTACTGAAGTTTACATAAAGCAATAACGGCATAACGGCAGTATATTTATATGAATTTCGTTATCTTATATTTAGGTATAAAGTCGATTTTGTTGTACATACACATTTAGCAATCGATATCGAAATTCTTCAAATCATTAGTTTAACATATTTAAGTTAGTTTACCTTCTTTAACGTATTGAAGTTGATATAAAGCCATGGCGTAATCTTATATTTAGGTAAAAAGTCGAGTTTGTTGTACATACATATTTAGCAATCGATATCGAAATGCTACAAATCATTAGTTTAACATATTTAAGTTAGTTAACCTTCTTTAACGTATTGAAGTTGATATAAAGCCATGGCGGCATAACGACAGTGCATTTAGAAGAATTCCGTAATCTTATATTTGGGTATAAATTCGATTTTGTTGTAAATACACATTAGCAATCGATATCGAGATGGTTCAACTCATTGGTTTAACATATTTAAGTTAATTAACCTTATTTTTCCTACTGAAGTGTACGTAAAGCCATAACGGTATAACGGCAGTGCATTTGGAAGAATTCCCTAATCTTATATTTAGGTATAAAGTCAATTTTCTTTTATATACACATTTAGATATCGATATCGAAATCCCTCAAATCATTCGTTTAACATATTTAAGTTAGTTAACCTTCTTTAACGTAATGAAGGTGATCTAAAGCCATGGCGGCATAACGACAGTGCATTTAGAAGAATTCCGTAATCTTAGATTTAGGCATAAAGTCGATTTTCTTAAATATTCACATTTAGCAATCGATAACGAAATGCTTCAAATCATTAGCTTAACATATTTAAGTTAATTAACCTTCTTTAACGAACTGAAGTTAACATAAAGCCATAACGGCATAACGGCAGTGCATTTGGAAGAATTCCGTATTCTTATATTTAGGTAAAAAGTCGATTTTCTTGTATATAAACATTTAGCTATCGATAACGAAATGCTTCAAATCATTCGTTTAACATATTTAAGTTAAATAGCCTTCTTTAACGTAATGAAGGTGACATAAAGCCTTGGCGGCATAACGGCAGTGCATTTAGAAGAATTCCGTAATCTTATATTTAGGTATAAAGTCGATTTTCTTGTATATACACATTTAGCTATCGATATCGAAATGCTTCAAATCATTAGTTTAACATATTTAAATTAATTAACCTTCTTTAACGTACTGAAGTTGATATAAAGCCATGGCGGCATAACGACAGTAGATTTAGAAGAATTCCGTAGTCTTATATTTATGTAAAAAGTCGATTTTCTTGTATATACACATTAAGCAATCGATATCGAAATGCTTCAAATCATTAGTTTAACATATTTAAGTTAGTTAACCTTCTTTGCCGTAATGAAGGTGATATAAAGCCATGGCGGCATAACGACAGTGCATTTAGAAGAATTCCGTAATCTTATATTTAGGTATAAAGTCGATTTTGTTGTATATACACATTTAGCAATCGATATCGAAATGCTTCAAATCATTAGTTTAACATATTTAAGTTCGTTAACCTTCTTTAGCGTATTGAAGTTGATATAAAGCCATGGCGGCATAACGACAGTAGATTTGGAATTATTCCGTAATCTTATATTTAGGTGTAAGGTCGATTTTGTTGTATATACACATTTAGCAATCGATATCGAAATGCTTTAAATCATTAGTTTAACATATTTAAGTTAATTAACCTTATTTATCTTACTGAAGTTTACATAAAGCCAAAACGGTACAACGGCAGTGCATTTGGAAAAATTCCGTAATCTTATATTTAGGTAAAGAGTCGATTTTCTTGTATATACACATTTAGCTATCGATATCGAAATGCTTCAAATCATTCGTTTAACATATTTATGTTAGTTAACCTTCTTTAACGTAATGAAGGTGATATAGAGCCATGGCGGCATAACGACAGTGCATTTAGAAGAATTCCGTAATCTTATATTTAGGTATAAAGTCGATTTTGTTGTATATACGCATTTAGCAATCGATATCGAAATGCTTCAAATCATTAGTTTAACATATTTAAGTTAATAAACCTTCTTTAACGAACGGAAGTTGGCTTAAAGCCATGGCGGCATAACGGCAGTGCATTTAGAAGAATTCCGTAATCTTATATTAGGTATAAAGTCGATTTTCTTGTACATACACATTTAGCTATCGATATCGAAATGCTTCAAATCATAAGTTTAACATATTAAGTTAATAAACATTTTTTAGCATACTGAAGTCTACATAAAGCCTAAACGGTATAACGGCAGTGCATTTAGAAGAATTCCGTAATGCTATAATTTTATATTTAGGTAAAAAGTCGATTTTCTTGTATATAAACATTTAGCTATCGGTATCGGAATGCACTGCCGTTATGCCGTTATGGCTTTATATAAATTTCAGTACGTTAAAGAAGGTTAATTTACTTAAATATACTAAACTAATGATTTGAAGCATTTCGATATTGATTGCTAAATGTGGATGTACAAGAAAATCGATTTTATACCTAAATAAAAGATTACGGAATTCAGCCAAACATACTGCCGTTATGCCGTTATGGCTTTATATAAACTTCAGTAAGATAGAGGGGGTTAATTAACCTAAATATGCTAAACCAGTTATATGAAGCATTTCGATATCGATTGCTAAATGCCTATATACAACAAAACCGAACTTATACCTAAATATAAGATTACGGAATTTTTCTAAATGCACTGTCGTTATGCCGCCATGGCTTTATTTCACCTTCATTACGTTAAAGAAGGTTAACTAACTTAAATATGTTAAACTAATGATTTGAAGATTTTCGATATCGATTGCTAAATGTGTAAATACAAGAAAATCGACTATATTAGTTTAACATATTTAAGTTAGTTAACCTTCTTTAACGTATTGAAGTTGATACAAAGCCATGGCGGCATAACGACAGTGCATTTAGAAGAATTCCGTAATCTTATATTTAGGTATAAATTCGATTTTGTTGTATATACACATTTAGCTATAGATATCGAAATGCTTCAAATCATTAGTTTAACTGTTGGATTTTGTTGGAATAAAAATCAGTATTTATTATGAAAAATGAGCACTTGAAGTTAATTACACGTTTGACCTGCCAGTTATAGCTCTAATTCGGTAGTCACCTTTTAAACAGAAAAACTTATAATCATATACATAACTGTAAAACTACGAAAGTAGGTGTAAGTGAACAATGCGATAAATAAGAATACAAACTAAACATCGCATTGTTGCCAGACTTATACAAAATCTTATACATACATATTGAGCTTATTCTTATACAATTTCAACACTTCTTCTTAAGCAAATATATGTATGTTATACAAAATTATGAAAATTACATTTTAATTCAAACCAAGTAGTTTTGTAAAGTAACAGTGCTTTTGCTTACATAAATTTTTAGTAAATATATCAGCAATGTTTTTATCAGTGGAAACATATTTTAATACAATTTCATTGCTCGCAATTTTTTCTCTTACAAAATGAAATTTAATGTCAATATGTTTTGTTCTTTTATGATGCACAGGATTTTTGGAAATATGTTGAGAGCTTAAATTATCTCCGCAGATAATCATTGGCTCCTGCTTTGTCCATCCAATTTCGGTTAAGAGATTACGTAAGTATATTGCTTCTTTAGCGGCTGCGGTCAGAGCAACATATTCCGCTTCTGTACTGCTTAGAGCAACAACACTCTGCTTTGCTGAAGACCAGGAAAATATGCTTCCACCCAAAAGGAATGCATATCCAGAGTAGGATTTTCTATCCAGCTGATCGTTTGCCCAATCGGCATCTGCGAAACCTTGCACGGGTTCGCCAACTTTCCGGTATACGATTCTCAGATGAACTGTACTAGAGAGATATCGTAAGACGTGCTTAGCGGCAGCTTCGTGCTCCGCATGTGGATTTGTATTGCGTTGCGACAATTTACTCACAGCATGCAAAATGTCTGGTCGGCTCAAAATTGCTAGGTACATCAAAGACCCTATTAGTGATTGGTATTTATTTATAGTTACCTTAACGCAGCTATCATCCTTGCAACCGATATGAAAACCTGGGTCGAGCGGTGTTACAGCTGCACGACAGTCCTTCATACCGTATTCGTCTAACAGATTTTTTATATACGTTTTTTGACAAAGTGATACTGCACCTCGATCGCCGTCTCGTTGTATTTCTAACCCAAGAAAGTATGAGGCAGGACCTCCGTCATGCATCTCGAATTTGGATGCTATCTTCTTCTTAATCGCGCGTATCTCGTTCTCGCTGGGTGATATGATTAATAAATCGTCCACGTAAACAGCGATGTAGCTGCTTTGTTGCTGAGTCTGCTTGAAGTAAAGGCAAGCCTCGTGCTTGCTTTGTTTGAAGCCAATATTTTGTAGTACTTCATCTAGCGTCTGGTTCCATACGCGGCCGGATTGCTTAAGCCCATATATAGCTTTATTAAGCTTTAAAACTTTGTTAGGATGCTTTGCGCTTACGAAATTTTGTGGTTGCTGCATGTATACTACTTCATCTAATTTGCTGTTTAGATATGCGTTGGAGATGTCCGCTTGATGCATGTATAGCTGTTTTTCTGCAGCTATGGCGAACAACATACGAATGGTTTCGTAGCGTATTACAGGAGAGAAGGTTTCACTGTAGTTGATTCCCAATTGCTGTCCGCAACCCTTTGCGACCAATCTAGATTTGAATTTTTCGATTTCACCATCTCGATTTCTCTTTACTCGAAATACCCATTTCGAACCAATTGACTTTGCACCAGTAGGCAAATCAACCAACTCCCAAGTGTTGTTAGCTATTAGTGCATTGTACTCTGATTGCATTGACGCTTGCCAATTTGTTGCATATTGGCTCTGCAATGCTTCTGCGACTGTTTGAGGTGTTTCGACATCATCAAACGAATTCAAGTTATTTAACACGTTATACGCCTTTTTGGGTCTGCCTGGTTGACCTGTGCGTATAAGTTTTGGACGCCCTGGGCCCCGTTGTTGCGTTTCTTGTTGATCATTATCACTAGCGCTGACAAACTCTTCTTCTTCTTCTTCTTCGTCGGAGTCGCCACACTCGTACTGTGGTTTATCGTTACAATTTTCAGATGTTGACTCCCTTTCAACCTGATTTGACGTTGCATCTTCTTCGGAAGACGTGTGTGACTCAAGACGAATAATGTTTGTCTCAAAGTCATCATTTCGCTCTGATGAATTACATTTCTCAGATGTTACTGTGTCAAACTCACCTTCAATAAATTTGACATCCCTGCGCTCTATCACTGTACGTTTATTGCGATCATACAAGCGATAAGCTTTTGCTGATATTGAATAACCGACGAAAATATACTCTTTTGCATTTGCTTTAAATTTGCCCGTTCTATTTTTATCTATAGCAAATGCACGTGAACCGAAAACTCGAAGATGTTTTACCGACGCTTTGCGATCTTTCCACACTTCGAAAGGAGTACACCCATTTAAAGCCCTAGTGGGGCACCTGTTGCGCAGATATGCGGCCGTTTGTACAGCTTCGGCCCATAGAAATTCTTCTAATTTCGCGTGAATCAATAAACTTTTCGCCATTTCCACTATTGTACGGTTAACGCGTTCAGCAACGCCGTTTTGTTGAGGCGTGTACGGAACAGTGTTTTGCCTTTTTATACCGCATTCATTTAAAAAGTTATTAAATTCATTGTTCATATATTCAGTTCCGTTGTCACTACGCAAACATTTTATTTTGTTACCGGTTTGTAATTCAACGTAGCTTTTAAATAGTTTAAATTTCTGAAACACTTCATTTTTAGCGCGCATGAAATAAACAAAAATTTTACGCGTATAGTCATCGATGAAGGTCACGAAATAGCGATTTCCAGCTATTGATTTAACGTTCATTGGGCCACAGACGTCGCTGTGCACCAACTCAAGCACACTTTTTGTTATACGCTTTGCGTTTTTAGAAAATGGTAATGCACACAATTTTGCTTGGTTGCATGTATCGCAGTTCATGTCCGTATATACACATTCAATGTCCATACCTTCTACTAGTTTTTTATCATTTAATAATTTTAAACTTTGAAAATTTAGGTGGCCAAAGCGATTGTGCCACTTTTTTACATTTGATGTGTCCCTTAACATATGCACTTCACTGTTTTTCGCCAGCGTTTCATACAAATACAAGTTGCCTTCTTGCTTTGCTCTTAATACAACTTTATTGTTTTTGTTTTTTATTTGCACTTCTTTTTCGCCAAATATTATTGAATTTTTGTATTGTGTCGATTTACTAACCGACAAAAAATTCATTTGCAAAGAAGGTACGTACAACACATCACGCATTTCAATATTTCTTTTATTTACCTTTAGGACAACTGTGCCTATACCGAACGATTCAACGTATTTATTAGCTGCTAATTTTACCGAAGTCTTTGTTTCACTGAACGACACAAACATGTCTTTGTTGCAGCACATATGTGTTGTCGCGCCACTGTCAATACACCACGTATTTTTTCTTTGCTCCGCGGCACTTACATGTAACAGACAATTTGAATATTCTGTTTTGCACTTGTTTTCTTGCGCTGTCGCTTTTTTGCGACATTCACTAGCACGATGCCCAATTTTATCGCAATAGAAACACTTGCCTTTGAATTGTTGCTTTTGATCGTTTTTCTTTATGTTCTTTTTTACACTTTCGTTATGACTACTGTTCGTTTTTTGACACTTATTGTATTGCGCATCCCTTTGCACATGTGCGTGTGCGTATACCGACGCACTTGAATTATCGCATTCGCTTGTTTCTGCCTTTCGCGCAGCTTCTTCTAGAACTTTCAATTTTACATCTTCAAACGACGGCAAGTTGTCACGCGTTTCAATCGCAACAACAAAATTCTCCCAAGAATTTGGTAGGCTTACCAAAAGCATAATTGCTTTAAGATCATCATTGATTTTAATGTCAAGCTCAGCTAATTTGTCTATAGTTTCGACAAATGTTTGCACGTATTTTGATGCGTCTTCCCCTGGCTGCATCTTTAAACGCAAAAGCTTTTGGTAAAGTTGAACTTTTCTGACTGGTCCAGTCGGCAAATGAACATCACGCAATTTTTTCCATGCGTCCGCTGCGGTCGTACAAGCTTTTATATGCAAAAGCTGATTTGGCTTTACGTTTAAAATGAGGCACGCTAACGCCTTTTGTTCTGTCGTGTCCCATTTTGCTGATTCTGCTTCAGTTGCTGCCTCGGGCTTCGCATTTATGATCACCTGCCACAAATCAGCCGTAATTAACACACTGCGCATGGTCATGCACCACACGTCGTAGTTATCATCACCAAGTTTTTCGATTTGATGTGATACGTTCATTTTGCTTTGCAAAAATTTTTCTACACCGACTCGATATACCGATTTTTATTGCCGTTTTCGCGCACTACTTATTCGCGATGGGTCTGGGCCCATAACCTTTGTTGGATTTTGTTGGAATAAAAATCAGTATTTATTATGAAAAATGAGCACTTGAAGTTAATTACACGTTTGACCTGCCAGTTATAGCTCTAATTCGGTAGTCACCTTTTAAACAGAAAAACTTATAATCATATACATAACTGTAAAACTACGAAAGTAGGTGTAAGTGAACAATGCGATAAATAAGAATACAAACTAAACATCGCATTGTTGCCAGACTTATACAAAATCTTATACATACATATTGAGCTTATTCTTATACAATTTCAACATTAACATATTAAGTTAATAAACATTTTTTAGCATCCTGAAGTCTACATAAAACCTTAACGGTATAACGGCATTGCATTTAGAAGAATTCCGTAATGTTATAATTTTATATTAAGGTAAAAAGTCGATTTTCTTGTATATACACATTTAGCTATCGATATCGAAATGCTTCAAATCATTCGTGTAACATATTTAAGTTAGTTAACCTTCTTTAACGTAATGAAGGTGATATGGAGCCATGGCGGCATAACGACAGTGCATGCAGAAGAATTCCGTAATCTTATATTTAGGCATAAAGTCGATTTTCTGGTATATATGCATTAAGGAGTCGATATCGAAATGCCTCAAATAACTGGTTTAACATATTTTTATTAATAAACCTTCTTTAACGAACTGAAGTTGGCTTAAGGCCATGGCGGCATAACGGCAGTGCATTTAGAAGAATTCCGTAATCTTATATTTAGGTATAAAGTCGATTTTCTTGTATATACACATTTAGCTATCGATATCGAAATGCTTCAAATCATTAGTTTAACATATTTAAGTTAATTAACCTTCTTTAACGTATTGAAGTCTACTTAAAGCCTTAACGGTATAACGGCAGTGCATTTAGAAGAATTCCGTAATCTTATATTTAGGTATAAAGCCGATTTTCTTGTATATACGCATTTAGATATCGATATCGAAATGCTTCAAATCATTCGTTTAACATATTTTAGTTAGTTAACCTTCTCTAACGTAATGAATGTGATATAAAGCCATGGCGGTATAACGACAGTGCATTTAGAAGAATTCCTTAATCTTATATTTAGGTATAAAGTCGATTTTGTTGTATATACGCGTTTAGCAATCGATATCGAAATGCTTCAAATCATTAGTTTAACATATTTAAGTTAATTAAGCTTCTTTAACGTATTGAAGTTGATATAAAGCCATGGCGGCATAACGACAGTACATTTGGAAGAATTCCGTAGTCTTATATTTAGGCATAAAGTCGATTTCTGGTATATATGCATTAAGGAGTCGATATCGAAATGCTTCAAATAACTGGTTTAACAGATTTTTATCAATAAACCTTCTTTAACGAACTGAAGTTGGCTTAAGGCCATGGCGGCATAACGGCAGTGCATTTAGAAGAATTCCGTAATCTTATATTTAGGTATAAAGTCGATTTTCTTGTATATACACATTTAGCTATCGATATCGAAATGCTTCAAATCATTAGTTTAACATATTTAAGTTAATTAACCTTCTTTAACGTATTGAAGTTTACATAAAGCCAAAACGGCATAACGACAATGCATTTGGAAGAATTCCGTAAACTTATATTTAGGTAAAAAGTCGATTTTCTTGTATATACACATTTAGCTATCGATATCGAAATGCTTCAAATCATTAGTTTAACATATTTAAGTTAGTTAACCTTCTTTAACGTAATGAAGGTGATTTAAAGCCATGGCGGCATAACGGCAGTGCATTTAGAAGAATTCCGCTGTCGTATATTTATGTATAAAGTCGATTTTGTTGTATATACACATTTAGCAATCGATATCGAAATGCTTCAAATCATTAGTTTAACATATTTAAGTTAATTAACCTTCGTTATCTTACTGAAGTTTACATAAAGCCAAAACGGTATAACACCAGTGCATTTGGAAGAATTCCTTAAACTTATATTTAGGTAAAAAGTCGATTTTTTTCTATACACATTTAGCTATCGATATCGAAATGCTTCAAATCATTCGTTTAACATATTTAAGTTAGTTAACCTTCTTTAACGTAACGAAGGTGATATAAAGCCATGGCGGCATAACGGCAGTGCATTTAGAAGAATTCCGCTATCGTATATTTATGTATAAAGTCGATTTTGTTGTATATACACATTTAGCAATCGATATCGAAATGCTTCAAATCATTAGTTTAACATATTTAAGTTAATTAACCTTCGTTATCTTACTGAAGTTTACATAAAGCGAAAACGGTATAACACCAGTGCATTTGGAAGAATTCCGTAAACTTTAATTTAGGTAAAAAGTCGATTTTCTTCTATACACATTTAGCTATCGATATCGAAATGCTTCAAATCATTCGTTTAACATATTTAAGTTCGTTAACCTTCTTTAACGTAATGAAGGTGATATAAAGCCATGGCGGCATAACGACAGTGCATTTAGAAGAATTCCGTAATCTTATATTTATGTATAAAGTTTAGCAATCGATATCGAAATGCTTCAAATCATTAGTTTAACATATTTAAGTTCGTTAACCTTCTTTAACGTAATGAAGGTGATATAAAGCCATGGCGGCATAACGACAGTGCATTTAGAAGAATTCCGTAATATTATATTTATGTATAAAGTCGATTTTCTTGTATATACGCATTTAGCAATCGATATCGAAATGCTTCAAATCATTAGTTTAACATATTTAAGTTAATAAACCTTCTATAACGAACGGAAATTGGCTTAAAGCCATGGCGGCATAACGGCAGTGCATTTAGAAGAATTCCGTAATCTTATATTTATGTATAAAGTCGATTTTCTTGTTAATACACATTCAGCAATCGATAGCGAAATGCTTCAAATCATTAGTTTAACATGTTTAAGTTAATAAACCTTCTTTAACGAACGGAAGTTGGCTTATAGCCATGGCGGCATAACGGCAGTGCATTTAGAAGAATTCCGTAATCTTATATTTATGCATAAAGTCGATTTTCTTGTATATACACTTTTAGCTATCGATATCGAAATGCTTCAAATCATTAGTTTAACATATTAAGTTAATAAACATTTTTAAGCATACTGAAGTCTACATAAAGCCTTAACGGTATAACGGCAGTGCATTTAGAAGAATTCCGTAATGTTATAATTTTATAGTTAGGTATAAAGTCGAGTTTCTTGTATATATACATTTCGCAATCGATATGGAAATGCTTCAGATAACTGGTTTAACATATTTAAGATAATAAACCTCCTTTAGCGAACTGAAGTTGACATAAAGCCATAACGGCACTGCATTTGGAAGAATTCCGTAGTCTCATATTTAGGCATAAATTCGATTTTCTTGTATATACACATTTTGCAATCGATATCGAAATGCTTCAAATAACTGGTTTAGCATATTTAAGTTAATTAACCTTCTTAATCTTACCGAAGTTTACATAAAGCCATCACGGCATAACGGCAGTATATTTATATGAATTCCGTTATCTTATATTTAGGTATAAAGTCGATTTTGTTGTACATACACATTTAGCAATCGATATCGAAATGCTTCAAATCATTAGTTTAACATATTTAAGTTAATTAACCTTCTTTAACGAACGGAAGTTGGCATAAAGCCATGGCGGCATAGCGGCAGTGCATTTAGAGGAATTCCGTAATCTTATATTAAGGTATAAAGTCGATTTTCTTGTATATACACATTTAGCAATCGATATGGAAATGCCTCAAATCATTAGTTTAACATATTTAAGTTAATTGGCCTTCTTTAACGTAATGAAGGTGACATAAAGACATGGCGGCATAAATACAGTATATTTGGAAGAATTCCGTAATCTTATGTTTAGGTATAAATTCGATTTTCTTTTACATACACATTTAGCTATAAATATCAAAATGCTTCAAATCATTAGTTTAACAAATTTAAGTTAATTAACCTTCTTTAACGTACTGAAGTTGATATAAAGCAATGGCGGCATAACGACAGTACATTTGGAAGAATTCCGTAGTTTTATATTTAGGTATAAAGTCGATTTTCTTTTATATATGCATTAAGCAATCGATATCGAAATGCTTCAAATACCTGGTTTAACATATTTAAGTTAATAAACCTTCTTTAACAAACTGAAGTTAACATAAAGCCATAACGGTATAATGGCAGTGCATTTGGAAGAATTCCGTAAACTTATATTTAGGTATAAAGTCGATTTTGTTGTATATACACATAAGCAATCAATATCGAGATGGTTTAACTCATTAGTTCAACATATTTAAGTTAATAAACCTTCTTTAACGATCTGAAGGTGATATAAAACCATGGCGGCATAACGGCAGTGCATTTAGAAGAATTCCGTAATCTTATATTTAGGTATAAAGTCGATTTTCTTGTATACACACACTTAGCAATCGATAACGAAATGCTTCAAATCATTAGTTTAACATATTTAAGTTAATTAACCTTCTTTAACGTATTGAAGTTGATATAAAGCCATGGCGGCGTAACGGCAGTGCATGTAGAAGAATTCCGTAGTCTTATATTTAGGTATAAAGTCGATTTTGTTGTATATACACATAAGCAATCGATATCGAGATGGTTCAAATCATTAGTTTAACAATCTTAAGTTAATTAACCTTATTTTTCTCACTGAAGTGTACATAAAGCCATAACGGTATAACGGCAGTGCATTTGGAAGAATTCCGTAATCTTATATTTAGGTATAAAGTCGAGTTTCTTGTATTTACACATTAAGCAATTGATATCGACATGCATCAGATAACTGGTTTAGCATATTTATGTTAATTAACCTTCTTTATCTTACTAAAGTTTACATAACGCCATAACGGTATAACGGCAGTACATTTATATGAATTCCGTTATCTTACATTTAGGTATAAAGTCGATTTTGTTGTACATACACATTTAGCAATCGATATTGAAATGCTTCAAATCATTAGTTTAACATATTTAAGTTAGTTAACCTTCTTTAACGTAATGAAAGTGATATAAAGCCATGGCGGCATAACGACAGTGCATTTAGAAGAATTCCGTAATCTTATATTTGGGTATAAAGTCGATTTTTTTGTATATACACATCTAGCAATCGATATCGAAATGCTTCAAATCATTAGTTTAACATATTTAAGTTAATTAACCTTCTTTAACGTATTGAAGTCGATATAAAGCCATGGCGGCATAACGACAGTACATTTGGAAGAATTTCGTAATCTTATATTTAGGTATAAAGTCGATTTTGTTGTATATACATATTTAGCAATCGATATCGAAATGCCTCAAATCATTAGTTTAACATATTTAAGTTAATTAACCTTCTTTAACGTAATGAAGGTGATATAAAGCCATGGCGGCATAACGACAGTGCATGTAGAAGAATTCCGTAATTTTATATTTAGGTATATAGTCGATTTTCTTGTATTTACGCATTTAGCAATCGATATCGAAAATCTTCAAATCATTAGTTTAACATATTTAAGTTAGTTAACCTTCTTTAACGTAATGAAGGTGATATAAAGCCATGGCGGCATAACGACAGTGCATTTAGAAGAATTCCGTAATCTTATATTTAGTTATAAAGTCGATTTTGTTGTATATACACATTTAGCAATCGATATCGAAATGCTTCAAATCATTAGTTTAGCATATTTAAGTTAATTAACCTTCTTTAACGTTTTGAAGTCGATATAAAGCCGTGGGGGCATAACGACAGTACATTTGGAAGAATTCCGAAGTCTTATATTTATGTATAAAGTCGATTTTCTTGTATGTACACATTTAACAATCGATATCGAAATGCTTCAAATAATTAGTTTAACATATTTAAGCTAATAAACCTTCTTTAACGAACGGAAGTTGGCTTAAAGCCATGGCGGCATAACGGCAGTGCATTTAGAAGGATTCCGTAATCTTATATTTAGGTATAAAGTCGATTTTTTTGTTTATACACATTTAGCTATCGATATCGAAATGCTTCAAATTATAAGTTTAACATATTAAGTTAATAAACATTTTTTAGCATACTGAAGTCTACATAAAGCCTTAACGGTATAACGGCAGTGCATTTAGAAGAATTCCGTAATATTATAATTTTGTATTTAGGTATAAAGTCGATTTTCTTGTATATACACCTTTCGCAATCGATATCGAAATGCTTCAGATAACTGGTTTAACATAATTAAGTTAATAAACCTTCTTTAGCGAACTGAAGTTGACATAAAGCCATAATTCCATAGTCTTATATTTAGGCATAAAGTCGATTTTCTTGTATATACATATTTAGCAATCGATATCGAAATGCTTCAAATCATTAGTTTAACATATTTAAGTTAATTAACCTTCTTTAACGAACGGAAGTTGGCATAAAGCCCTTACGGCATAACGGCAGTGCATTTAGAAGAATTCCGTAATCTTATATTTAGGTATAAAGTCGATTTTCTTGTATAGACACATTTAGCAATCGATAACGAAATGCTTCAAATCATTAGTTTAACATATTTAAGTTAATTAACCTTCTTTCTCTGACTGAAGTTTACATAAAGCCATAACGGTATAACGCCAGTGCATTTGGAAGAATTCCGTAAACTTATATTTAGGTATAATGTCGATTTTGTTGTATATACACATTTAGCAATCGATATCGGGATGCTTCAAATAATTAGTTTAACATATTTAAGTTAATTAACCTTCTTTTTCTTACTGAAGTTTACGTAAAGCCATAACGGTATAACGGCAGTGCATTTGGAAGAATTCCGTAATCTTATATTTAGGTATAAAGTCGATTTTCTTCTCTACTCCTTTAGCTATCGATATCGAAATGCTTCAAATCATTCGTTTAACATATTTAAGATCGTTAACCTTCTTTAACGTATTGTAGTCGATATAAAGCCATGGCGGCATAACGACAGTACATTTGGAAGAATTTCGTAATCTTATATTTAGGTATAAAATCGATTTTGTTGTATATACACATTTAGCAAGCGATATCGAAATGCTTCAAATCATTAGTTTAACATATTTAAGTTAGTTAACCTCCTTTAACGTAATGAAGGTGATATAAAGCCATGGCGGCATAACGGCAGTGCATTTAGATGAATTCCGTTATCGTATATTTATGTATAAAGTCGACTTTGTTGTATATACACATTTAGCAATCGATATCGAAATGCTTCAAATCATTAGTTTAACATATTTAAGTTAATTAACCTTTGTTATCTTACCGAAGTTTACATAAAGCCAAAACGGTATAACACCAGTTCATTTGGAAGAATTCCGTAAACTTATATTTAGGTAAAAAGTCTATTTTCTTGTATACGCCTTTAGCTATCGATATCGAAATGCTTCAAATCATTCGTTCAACATATTTAAGATCGTTAACCTTCTTTAACGTAATGAAGGTGATATAAAGCCATGGCGGCAGAACGACAGTGCATTTAGAAGAATTCCGTAATCTTATATTTATGTATAAAGTCGATTTTCTTGTATATACACATTTAGCAATCGATATCGAAATGTTTCAAATCATTAGTTTAACATATTTAAGTTCGTTAACCTTCTTTAACGTAATGAAGGTGATATAAAGCCATAGCGGCATAACGACAGTGCATTTAGAAGAATTCCGCTATCGTATATTTATGTATAAAGTCGATTTTGTTGTATATACACATTTATCATTAGTTTAACATATTTAAGTTAATAAACCTTCTTTAACGAACGGAAGTTGGCTTAAAGCCATGGCGACATAACGGCAGTGCATTTAGAAGAATTCCGTAATCTTATATATAGGTAAAAAGTCGATGTTCTTGTATATACACATTCAGCTATCGATATCGAAATGCTTCGAATCATTCGTTTTACATATTTAAGTTCGTTAACCTTCTTTAACGTAATGAAGGTGATATAAAACCATGGCAGCATAACGACAGTGCATTTAGAAGAATTCCGTAATCTTATATTTATGTATAAGGTCGATTTTCTTGTATATACACATTCAGCAATCGATATCGAGATGGTTCAACTCATTAGTTTAACATACTTAAGTTAATTAACCTTATTTTTCTCACCGAAGTGTACATAAAGCCATAACGGTATAACGGCAGTGCATTTGGAAGAATTCCGTAATCTTATATTTAGGTATAAAGTCGAGTTTCTTGTATTTACACATTAAGCAATAGATATCGAAATGCATCAGATAACTGGTTTAGCATATTTATGTTAATTAACCTTCTTTATCTTACTAAAGTTTACATAAAGCCATAACGGTATAACGGCAGTACATTTATATGAATTCCGTAATCTTACATTTAGGTATAAAGTCGATTTTGTTATACATACACATTTAGCAATCGATATTGAAATGCTTCAAATCATTAGTTTAACATATTTAAGTTAGTTAACCTTCTTTAACGTAATGAAAGTGATATAAAGCCATGGCGGCATAACGACAGTGCATTTAGAAGAATTCCGTAATCTTATATTTGGGTATAAAGTCGATTTTGTTGTATATACACATCTAGCAATCGATATCGAAATGCTTCATATCGTTAGTTTAACATATTTAAGTTAATTAACCTTCTTTAACGTATTGAAGTCGATATAAAGACATGGCGGCATAACGACAGTACATTTGGAAGAATTTCGTAATCTTATATTTAAATATAAAGTCGATTTTGTTGTATATACACATTAAGCAATCGATATCGAAATGCTTCAAATCATTAGTTTAACATATTTAAGTTAATTAACCTTCTTTAACGTAATGAAGGTGATATAAAGCCATGGCGGCATAACGACAGTGCATGTAGAAGAATTCCGTAATCTTATATTTAGGTATGTAGTCGATTTTCTTGTATTTACACATTTAGCAATCGATATCGAAAATCTTCAAATCATTAGTTTAGCATATTTAAGTTAATTAACCTTCTTTAACGAACTGAAGTCGATATAAAGCCATGGCGGCATAACGACAGTACATTTGGAAGAATTCCGAAGTCTTATATTTATGTATAAAGTCGATTTTCTTGTATGTACACATTTAACAATCGATATCGAAATGCTTCAAATAATTAGTTTAACATATTTAAGCTAATAAACCTTCTTTAACGAACGGAAGTTGGCTTAAAGCCATGGCGGCATAACGGCAGTGCATTTAGAAGAATTCCGTAATCTTATATTTAGGTATAAAGTCGATTTTTTTGTTTATACACATTTAGCTATCGATATCGAAATGCTTCAAATCATAAGTTTAACATATTAAGTTAATAAACATTTTTTAGCATACTGAAGTCTACATAAAGCCTTAACGGTATAACGGCAGTGCATTTAGAAGAATTCCGTAATATTATAATTTTATATTTAGGTATAAAGTCGATTTTCTTGTATATACACGTTTCGCAATCGATATCGAAATGCTTCAGATATTGGTTTAACATAATTAAGTTAATAAACCTCCTTTAGCGAACTGAAGTTGACATAAAGCCATAATTCCATAGTCTTATATTTAGGCATAAAGTCGATTTTCTTGTATATACACATTTAGCAATCGATATCGAAAATCTTCAAATCATTAGTTTAACATATTTAAGTTAATTAACCTTCTTTAACGAACGGAAGTTGGCACAAAGCCATTACGGCATAACGGCAGTGCATTTAGAAGAATTCCGTAATCTTATATTTAGGTATAAAGTCGATTTTCTTGTATATACACATTTAGCAATCGATAACGAAATGCTTCAAATCATTAGTTTAACATATTTAAATAAGTTAATAAACCTTCTTTCTCTGACTGAAGTTTACATAAAGCCATAACGGTATAACGCCAGTGCATTTGGAAGAATTCCGTAAACTTATATTTAGGTATAATGTCGATTTTCTTCTATACTCCTTTAGCTATCGATATCGAAATGCTTCTAATCATTCGTTTAACATATTTAAGATCGTTAACCTTCTTTAACGTAATGAAAGTGATATAAAGCCATAACGGTATAACGCCAGTGCATTTGGAAGAATTCCGTAAACTTATATTTAGGTATAATGTCGATTTTGTTGTATATACACATTTAGCAATCGATATCGAGATGCTTCAAATCATTAGCTTAACATATTTAAGTTAATTAACCTTCTTTTTCTTACTGAAGTTCACGTAAAGCCATAACGGTATAACGGCAGTGCATTTGGAAGAATTCCGTAATCTTATATTTAGGTATAAAGTCGATTTTCTTCTATACTCCTTTAGCTATCGATATCGAAATGCTTCAAATCATTCGTTTAACATATTTAAGATCGTTAACCTTCTTTAACGTAATGAAAGTGATATAAAGCCATAACGGTATAACGCCAGTGCATTTGGAAGAATTCCGTAAACTTATATTTAGGTATAATGTCGATTTTGTTGTATATACACATTTAGCAATCGATATCGAGATGCTTCAAATCATTAGCTTAACATATTTAAGTTAATTAACCTTCTTTTTCTTACTGAAGTTCACGTAAAGCCATAACGGTATAACGGCATTTGGAAGAATTCCGTAATCTTATATTTAGGTATAAAGTCGATTTTCTTCTATACTCCTTTAGCAATCGATATCGAAAATCTTGATATCATTAGTTTAGCATATTTAAGTTAATTAACCTTCTTTAACGTATTGAAGTCGATATAAAGCCATGGCGGCATAACGACAGTACATTTGGAAGAATTCCGAAGTCT
>JAPZAG010002262.1:0-19471 GCA_027475135.1 Bactrocera correcta | reverse complement strand
TAGAAGAATTCCTTTATTTATATTTAGGTATAAAGTCGATTTTCTTGTATATATACATATAGCAATCAATATCGAAATGCTTCAAATCATTAGTTTAACATATTTAAGTTAATTAACCTTCTTAATCTTACTGAAGTTTACATAAAGCCATAACGGTATAACGGCAGTGCACTTGGAAGAACTCCGTAATCTTATATTTAGGTATAAAGTCGATTTTCTTGTATATACTCACTTAGCAATCGACATCGAGATGGTTCAACTCATTATTTTAACATATTTAAGTTAATAAAGCTTTTTAGAAGAACTCCGTTAGCTTATACTAAGGTATAAAGTCGATTTTCTTGTATATACACATTTAGCAATCGATACCGAAATGCTTCAAATCATTCGTTTAACATATTTAAGTTAATTAACCTTCTTTAACGTATTGACGTTGACATAAAGCCATGGCGGCATAACGGCAGTGCATTTAGAAGAATTCCGATATCTTATATTTAGGTATAAAGTCGATTTTGTTGTATATATACATATAGCAATCGATATCGAAATGCTTTAAATCATTAGTTTAACATATTTAAGTTAATTAACCTTTTTTAACGTATTGAAGTTGATATAAAGCCACGGCGGCATAACGGCAGTTCATTTAGAAGAATTCCGCAATCTTATATTTAGGTATAAAGTCAATTTTGTTGTATAAATATACGCATTAAGCAATCGATATCGAAATGCTTCAAGTCATTAGTTTAACATATTTAAGTTAATTAACCTCCTTTAACGTATTGAAGTTGATATAAAGCCATGGCGGCATAACGACAGTACATTTGGAAGAATTCCGTAATCTTATGTTTAAGCATAAATTCGATTTTCTTGTATATACACATTTAGCAAGCGATATCGAAATGCTTCAAATCATTAGTTTAACATATTTACGTTAATAAACCTTCTTTAACGAACGGAAGTTGGCATAAAGCCATGGCGACATAACGGCAGTGCATTTAGAAGAATTCCGTAATCTTATATTTAGGTATAAAGTCGATTTTGTTGTATATACACATTAAGCAATCGATATCGAAATGCTTCATATAACTGGTTTAGCATATTTAGGTTAATTAGCCCCCTCTATCTTACTGAAGTTTATATAAAGCCATAACGGCATAACGGCAGTATGTTTGGCTGAATTCCGTAATCTTTTATTTAGGTATAAAATCGATTTTCTTGTACATACACATTTAGCAATCAATATCGAAATGCTTCAAATCATTAGTTTAGCATATTTAAGTAAATTAAACTTCTTTAACGTACTGAAATTTATACAAAGCCATAACGGCATAACGGCAGTGTATTTCGAAGTATTCCGTAATCTTATATTTAGATATAAAGCCGAATTTGTTGTATATACGCATTTAGCAATCGATATCGAAATTCTTCAAATCATTAGTTTAACATATTTAAAATAATTAACCTTCTTTAACGTAATGAAGATGATATAAAGTCATGGCGGCCTAACGACAGTGCATTTAGAAGAATTCCGTAATCTTATATTTAGGTATAAATTCGATTTTGTTGTATATACGCATTTAGCAATCGATACCGAAATGCTTCAAATAACTGGTTTAGCATATTTAGGTTAATTAACCTTCTTTATCTTACTGAAGTTCACATAAAGCCTTAACGGTATAACTGCAGTGCATTTAGAAGAATTCCTTAATCTTATATTTAAGTATAAAGTCGATTTTGCTGTTTATACAAATTTAGCATCCGATATCGAAATGCTTCAAATCATTAGTTTGGTATATTTAAGTTAATAAAGCTTCTTTAACGAACTGAAGTTAACATAAAGCCACGGCGGCATAACGGCAGTGCATGTAGAAGAATTCCGTAATGTTATACTTAAGTGCAAAGTCGATTCTGTTGTATATACACATTTAGCAATCGATATCGAAATGCTTCAAATCACTAGTTTACTATATTTGAGTTAATAAAACATCTTTATTTTACTGAAGTCTGCAAAAGACTTAACGGCATAACGGCAGTGCATTTAGAAGAATTACGTAGTCTTATATTTAGATATAAAATCGATTTTCTTGTACATACGCATTTAGCGATCGATATCGAAATTCTTCAAATCATTAGTTTAACATATTTAAAATAATTAACCTTCTTTAACGTAATGAAGGTGATATAAAGCCATGGCGGTATAACGGCAGTGCATTTAGAAGAATTACGTTATCTTATATTTATGTATAAAGTCGATTTTCTTGTATCGACGTGCTTCAAATCATTAGTTTAACATATTTAAGTTAATATCCCTTTCTTAAACGCACTGAAGTCTTCATAAAGCCTTAACGGTATAACTGCAGTGCATGCAGAAGAATTCCGTAATCTTATATTTAGGTATAAAGTCGGTTTTATTGTATATACTCATTTAGCAATCGATATCGAAATGCTTCAAATCATTAGTTTAATATATTTAAGTTAATAAAGCTTCTTTAACGTACTGAAGTTAACATAAAGCCATGGCGGCATAACGGCAGTGCATGTAGAAGAATTCCGTAATCTTATATTTAAGTATAAAGTCGATTTTGTTGTATATACACATTTAGCAATCGATATCGTAATGCTTCAAATCATTAGTTTACTATATTAAAGTTAATTAAACATCTTTATTTTGCTGAAGTCTACAAAAGCCTTAACGGCATAACGTCAGTGCATTTAGAAGAAATCCGTAATCTTATATTTAGGTATAAAGTCGATTTTCGTGTATATACTCATTTAGCAATCGATATCGAAATGCTTCAAATCATTAGTTTAATATATTAAAGTCAATAAAGCTTCTTTAACGCACTGAAGTTAACAAAAAGCCTTAACGGTATAACTGCAGTGCATTTAGAAGAATTCCGTATTCTTGTATTTAGCTAAAAAGTCAATTTTCTTGTATTTACATACTTAGCAATCGATATCGAAATCGATATTCAAGTTAATTAACCCTCTCTGTCTTACTGAAGTCTACATAAAGCCTTAACGGCATAACGGCAGTGCATTTAGAAGAATTCCGTTATCTTATATTTAGGTATAAATTTGATTTTCTTGTATGTACACATTTAGCAAGCGATATCGAAATGCTTCAAATCATTAGTTTAACATACTTAAGTTAATTAACCTTCTTTAACGTATTGAAGTTGATATAAAGCCATGCCGGCATAACGGCAGTGCATTTAGAAGAAGTCCGTAGTCTTATATTTAGGTATAAAGTCGGTTTTCTTGTATATACACATTTAGTAATCGATAACGAAATGCTTCAAATCATTAGTTTTACATATTTAAGTTAATTAACCTTCTTTATCTTACTGAAGTTTACATAAAGCCATAACGGTATAACGGCAGTGCATTTGGATGAATTCCGTAATCTTCTATTAAGGTAAAAAGTCGATTTTGTTGTATATACACATTTAGCAATCGATATCGAAATGCTTCATCTCATAAGTTTAACACATTTAAGTTAATAAACCTTCTTTAACGATCTGAAGTTGGCATATAGCCATGGCGACATAACGACAGTACATTTCGAAGAATTCCGTAGTCTCATATTTAGGTATAAAGTCGATTTTCTGGTATATATGCATTAAGCAGTCGATATCGAAATGCTTCATCTCATAAGTTTAACATATTTAAAATAATTAACCTTCTTTAACGTATTGAAGTTGTTACAAGGCCATGGCGGCTTAACGGCAGTACATTTGGAAGAATTCCCTTATCTTATATTTAGGTATAAAGTCTATTTTTTTGTATATATATATTTCGCAATCGATATCGAAATGCTTCAGATAACTGGTTTAACATATTTAAGTTAATAAACCTTCTTTAACGCACTGAAGTCTACATAAAGCCTTAACGGTATAACTGCACTGCATTTAGAAGAACTCCGTTATCTTATATTTAGGTATAAAGTCGATTTTCTTGTATATACTCATTTTGCAATCGATATCGAAATGCGTTATATCATTAGTTTAACATTTTTCAGTTAATAAAGCTTTTTAGAAGAACTCCGTTAGCTTATACAAAGGTATAAAGTCGATTTTCTAGTATATACACATTTAGCAAGCGATATCGAAATGCTTCAAATCATTAGTTTAACATATTTAAGTTAATAAACCTTCTTTAACGAACTGAAGTTAACATAAAGCCATAACGGCGTAACGGCAGTGCATTTAGAAGAATTCAGTTATCTTACATTTAGGTATAAAGTCGATTTCCTTGTATATACATATTTAGCAATCGATATCGAAATGCTTCAAATCATTACTTTAACATATTTACGTTAATAAACCTTCTTTAATCTTATGTTTAGGTATAAAGTCGATTTTGTTGTATATACACATTAAGCAATCGATATCGAAATGCTTCATATAACTGGTTTAGCATATTTAGGTTAATTAGCCCCCTCTATCATACTGAAGTTTACATAAAGCCATAACGGCATAACGGCAGTATGTTTGGCTGAATTCCGTAACCTTTTATTTAGGTATAAAATCGATTTTCTTGTACATACACATTTAGCAATCAATATCGAAATGCTTCAAATCATTAGTTTAGCATATTTAAGTAAATTAAACTTCTTTAACGTACTGAAATTTATATAAAGCCATAACGGCATAACGGCAGTGTATTTCGAAGTATTCCGTAATCTTATATTTAGATATAAAGCCGAATTTGTTGTATGTACGCATTTAGCAATCGATATCGAAATTCTTCAAATCATTAGTTTAACATATTTAAAATAATTAACCTTCTTTAACGTAATGAAGATGATATAAAGTCATGGCGGCCTAACGACAGTGCATTTAGAAGAATTCCGTAATCTTATATTTAGGTATAAATTCGATTTTGTTGTATATACGAATTTAGCAATCGATACCGAAATGCTTCAAATAACTGGTTTAGCATATTTAGGTTAATTAACCTTCTTTATCTTACTGAAGTTCACATAAAGCCTTAACGGTATAACTGCAGTGCATTTAGAAGAATTCCTTAATCTTATATTTAAGTATAAAGTCGATTTTGCTGTATATACAAATTTAGCATCCGATATCAAACATGCTTCAAATCATTAGTTTGATATATTTAAGTTAATAAAGCTTCTTTAACGCACTGAAGTTAACATAAAGCCACGGCGGCATAACGGCAGTGCATGTAGAAGAATTCCGTAATCTTATATTTAAGTGCAAAGTCGATTCTGTTGTATATACACATTTAGCAATCGATATCGAAATGCTTCAAATCATTAGTTTACTATATTTGAGTTAATTAAACATCTTTTTTTTACTGAAGTCTACAAAAGCCTTAACGGCATAACGGCAGTGCATTTAAAAGAATTACGTAATCTTATATTAGATATAAGATCGATTTTCTTGTACATACACATTTAGCAATCGATATCGAAATTCTTCAAATCATTAGTTTAACATATTTAAAATAATTAACCTTCTTTAACGTAATGCAGGTGATATAAAGCCATGGCGGTATAATGGCAGTGCATTTAGAAGAATTACGTTATCTTATATTTATGTATAAAGTCGATTTTCTTGTATCGACATGCCTCAAATCATTAGTTTAACATATTTAAGTTAATATACCTTCTTAAACGCACTGAAGTTTTCATAAAGCCTTAACGGTATGACTGCAGTGCATGTAGAAGAATTCCGTAATTTTATATTTAGGTATAAAGTGGGTTTTTATTGTATATACTCATTTAGCAATCGATATCGAAATGCTTCAAATCATTAGTTTAATATATTTAAGTTAATAAAGCTTCTTTAACGCACTGAAGTTAATATAAAGCCATGGCGGCATAACGGCAGTGCATGTAGAAGAATTCCGTAATCTTATATTTAAGTATAAAGTCGATTTTGTTGTATATACACATTTAGCAATCGATATCGCAAGGCTTCAGATCATTAGTTTACTATAGTTAAGTTAATTAAACATCTTTATTTTGCTGAAGTCTACAAAAGCCTTAACGGCATAACGGCAGTGCATTTAGAAGAATTACGTAATCTTATATTTAGGTATAAAGTCGATTTTCGTGTATATACTCATATAGCAATCGATATCGAAATGCTTCAAATCATTAGTTTAATATATTAAAGTCAATAAAGCTTCTTTAACGCACTGAAGTTAACAAAAAGCCTTAACGGTATAACTGCAGTGCATTTAGAAGAATTCCGTATTCTTATATTTAGGTATAAAGTCAATTTTCTTGTATTTACATACTTAGCAATCGATATCGAAATCGATATTCAAGTTAATTAACCCTCTCTGTCTTACTGAAGTCTACATAAAGCCTTAACGGCATAACGGCAGTGGATTTAAAAGAATTCCGTTATCTTATATTTAGGTATAAATTTGATTTTTTTGTATGTACGCATTTAGCAAGCGATATCGAAATGCTTCAAATCATTAGTTTAACATACTTAAGTTCATTAACCTTCTTTAACGTATTGAAGTTGATATAAAGCCATGCCGGCATAACGGCAGTGCATTTAGAAGAAGTCCGTAGTCTTATATTTAGGTATAAAGTCGGTTTTCTTGTATATACACATTTAGTAATCGATAACGAAATGCTTCAAATCATTAGTTTTACATATTTAAGTTAATTAACCTTCTTTATCTTACTGAAGTTTACATAAAGCCATAACGGTATAACGGCAGTGCATTTGGATGAATTCCGTAATCTTCTATTAAGGTAAAAAGTCGATTTTGTTGTATATACACATTTAGCAATCGATATCGAAATGCTTCATCTCATAAGTTTAACATATTTAAGTTAATAAACCTTCTTTAACGATCTGAAGTTGGCATATAGCCATGGCGACATAACGACAGTACATTTGGAAGAATTCCGTAGTCTCATATTTAGGTATAAAGTCGATTTTCTGGTATATATGCATTAAGCAGTCGATATCGAAATGCTTCAAACCATAAGTTTAACATATTTAAAATAATTAACCTTCTTTAACGTATTGAAGTTGTTACATAGCCATGGCGGCTTAACGACAGTACATTTGGAAGAATTCCCTAATCTTATATTTAGGTATAAAGTCGATTTTCTTGTATATATATATTTCGCGATCGATATCGAAATGCTTCAGATAACTGGTTTAACATATTTAAGTTAATAAACCTTCTTTAACGCACTGAAGTCTACATAAAGCCTTAACGGTATAACTGCACTGCATTTAGAAGAACTCCGTTATCTTATATTTAGGTATAAAGTCGATTTTCTTGTATATACTCATTTTGCAATCGATATCGAAATGCGTTAAATCATTAGTTTAACATATTTAAGTTAATAAAGCTTTTTAGAAGAACTCCGTTAGCTTATACAAAGGTATAAAGTCGATTTTCCTGTATATACACATTTAGCAAGCGATATCGAAATGCTTCAAATCATTAGTTTAACATATTTAAGTTAATAAACCTTCTTTAACGAACTGAAGTTAACATAAAGCCACAACGGCATAACGGCAGTGCATTTAGAAGAATTCAGTTATCTTATATTTAGGTATAAAGTCGATTTTCTTGTATATACATATTTAGCAATCGATATCGAAATGCTTCAAATCATTACTTTAACATATTTAAGTTAATAAACCTTCTTTAACGAACCGAAGTTGGCATAAAGCCATGGCGACATAACGGCAGTGCATTTAGAAGAATTCCGTAATCTTATATTTAAGTGCAAAGTCGATTCTGTTGTATATACACATTTAGCAATCGATATCGAAATGCTTCAAATCATTAGTTTACTATATTTGAATTAATTAAACATCTTTATTTTACTGAAGTCTACAAAAGCCTTAACGGCATAACGGCAGTCCATTTAGAAGAATTACGTGATCTTATATTTAGATATAAAATCGATTTTCTTGTACATACACATTTAGCAATCGATATCGAAATTCTTCAAATCATTAGTTTAACATATTTAAAATAATTAACCTTCTTTAACGTAATGAAGGTGATATAAAGCCATGGCGGTATAACGGCAGTGCATTTAGAAGAATTACGTTATCTTATATTTATGTATAAAGTCGATTTTCTTGTATCGACATGCTTCAATTCATTAGTTTAACATATTTAAGTTAATATACCTTCTTAAACGCACTGAAGTCTTCATAAAGCCTTAACGGTATAACTGCAGTGCATGAAGAAGAATTCCGTAATCTTATATTTAGGTATAAAGTCGGTTTTATTGTATATACTCATTTAGCAATCGATATCGAAATGCTTCAAATCATTAGTTTAATATATTTAAGTTAATAAAGCTTCTTTAACGCACTGAAGTTAACATAAAGCCATGGCGGCATAACGGCAGTGCATGTAGAAGAATTCCGTAATCTTATATTTAAGTATAAAGTCGATTTTGTTGTATATACACATTTAGCAATCGATATCGTAATGCTTCAAATCATTAGTTTACTACATTTATGTTAATTAAACATCTTTATTTTGCTGAAGTCTACAAAAGCCTTAACGGCATAACGGCAGTGCATTTAGAAGAATTCCGTTATCTTATATTTAGGTATAAAGTCGATTTTCTTGTATATATACATATAGCAATCGATATCGAAATGCTTCAAATCATTAGTTTAACATATTTAAGTTAATTAACCTTCTTTAACGTATTGAAGTTAATATAAAGCCATGGCGGCATAACGGCAGTGCATTTAGAAGAATTCCGTAATTTTATATTTAGGTATAAAGTCGATTTTCTTGTATTTACATATTTAGCAATCGATAACGAAATCCTTCAAGTCATTTGTTTAACATATTTAAGTTAATACACCTTCTTTAACGCACTGACGTCTTCATAAAGCCTTAACGGTATAACTGCAGTGCATTTAGAAGAATTCCGTATTCTTATATTTAAGTATAAAGTCGATTTTCCTGTATTTACATATTTAGCAATCGATATCGAAATGCTTCAAATCATTAGTTTAACATTTTCAAGTTAATTAACCCTCTCTGTCTTACTGAAGTCTACATAAAGCCTTAACGGCATAACGGCAGTGCATTTAGAAGAATTCCGTTATCTTATATTTAGGTATAAATTTGATTTTCTTGTATGTACACACACGAGCTGAAGTTGACATATTTAGGTATAAAGACGATTTTCTTGTATGTACACATTTAGCAAGCGATATCGAAATGGTTCAAATCATTAGTTTAACATATTTAAGTTAATTAACCTTCTTTAACGTATTGAAGTTGATATAAAGCCATGGCGGCATAACGACAGCAATTTGGAAGAATTCCGTAATCTTGTTTGGGTATAAATTCGATTTTCTTGTATATATACATATAGCAATCGATATCGAAATGCCTCAAATCATTAGTTTAACATATTTAAGTTAATTAACCTTCTTTAACGTGTTGAAGTTAATATAAAGCTATGGCGGCATAACGGCAGTGCATTTAGAAGAATTCCGTAATTTTATATTTAGGTATAAAGTCGATTTTCTTGTATATACACTTTTAGCAATCGATAACGAAATGCTTCAAGTCATTAGTTTAACATATTTAAGTTAATTAACCTTCTTTAACGTATTGAAGTTGATATAAAGCCATGGCGGCATAACGACAGCACATTTGGAAGAATTCCGTAATCTTGTTTGGGTATAAATTCGATTTTCTTGTATATATACATATAGCAATCGATATCGAAATGCTTCAAATCATTAGTTTAACATATTTAAGTTAATTAACCTTCTTTAACGTGTTGAAGTTAATATAAAGCTATGGCGGCATAACGGCAGTGCATTTAGAAGAATTCCGTAATTTTATATTTAGGTATAAAGTCGATTTTCTTGTATATACACTTTTAGCAATCGATAACGAAATGCCTCAAGTCATTAGTTTAACATATTTAAGTTAATTAACCTTCTTTATCCTACTGAAGTTTACATAAAGCCATAACGGTATAACGGCAGTGCACTTGGAAGAATTCCGTAATCTTATATTTAGGTATAAAGTCGATTTTCTTGTATATACTCATTTTGCAATCGATATCGAAATGCTTTAAATCATTAGTTTAACATATTTAAGTTAATAAAGCTTTTTAGAAGAACTCCGTTAGCTTATACTAAGGTATAAAGTCGATTTTCTTGTATATACACATTTAGCAATCGATACCGAAATGCTTGAAATCATTCGTTTAACATATTTAAGTTAATTAACCTTCTTTAACGTATTGAAGTTGACATAAAGCCATGGCGGCATAACGGCAGTGCATTTAGAAGAATTCCGTTATCTTATATTTAGGTATAAAGTCGATTTTGTTGTATATATACATATAGCAATCGATATCGAAAAGCTTTAAATCATTAGTTTAACATATTTAAGTTAATTAACCTTCTTAATCTTACTGAAGTTTACATAAAGCCATAACGGTATAACGGCAGTGCACTTGGAAGAATTCCGTAATCTTATATTTAGGTATAAAGTCGATTTTCTTGTATATACTCATTTTGCAATCGATATCGAAATGCTTTAAATCATTAGTTTAACATATTTAAGTTAATAAAGCTTTTTAGAAGAACTCCGTTAGCTTATACTAAGGTATAATGTCGATTTTCTTGTATATACACATTTAGCAATCGATACCGAAATGCTTCAAATCATTAGTTTAACATACTTAAGTTAATTAACCTTCTTTAACGTATTGAAGTTGATATAAAGCCATGCCGGCATAACGGCAGTGCATTTAGAAGAAGTCCGTAGTCTTATATTTAGGTATAAAGTCGGTTTTCTTGTATATACACATTTAGTAATCGATAACGAAATGCTTCAAATCATTAGTTTTACATACATAGCTTTCTCATGCCCAAATCTTGGTTTAATATGTGACAAACTCGTTCTTTTGACATCTTCATAATCTCAGCTATTTCCTTAACTTTAATCCGGCGGTCGTCTAATACCAATTGATGAACTTTAGCGATGTTATCATTAGTGGTTACAGCTTTTGGACGCCCAGGACGTTCATCATCTTCCAAGCTATTGAAGTTGATATAAAGCCATGCCGGCATAACGGCAGTGCATTTAGAAGAAGTCCGTAGTCTTATATTTAGGTATAAAGTCGGTTTTCTTGTATATACACATTTAGTAATCGATAACGAAATGCTTCAAATCATTAGTTTTACATATTTAAGTTAATTAACCTTCTTTAACGTATTGAAGTTGATATAAAGCCATAACGGCAGTGCATTTGGAAGAATTCCGTAATCTTATATTTAGGTATAAAATCGATTTTCTTGTATATACACATTTTGCAATCGATATCGAAATGCTTCAAATCATTAGTTTAACATATTTAAGTTAATTAACCTTCTTTAACGTATTAAAGTTGATATAAAGCCGTAACGGCAGTGCATTTGGAAGAATTCCGTAATCTTATATTTAGGTATAAAGTCGATTTTGTTGTACATACACATTTAGCAATCGATATCGAAATGCTTCAAATCATTAGTTTAACAAACGAGGGCTGTCTGATAAATAACCGACGTAACCATCATGCACGCGACTTTTTCGCAATGTTTTTTTTATTTTTCTACATAGTCTCCTTGTAACTCCACACACTTCTTCCAGCGATGCTCCCATCTCTGCAACCCTTCCAAATAGTCCTTGGCGTCTTTGTCTGCAAAATACGAGTTCACGAAAGAGATTGCCTCCTCATTTGACGAAAATCCCTGGCCGCCGAGCGCAGTTTTAATTTGAGGAAACAAAAAAAGTCGCTTGGTTCTAGATCCGGTGAATAAGGTGGATGGTCAAGCAGTTCGAACCGCAATTCGTGGACTTTCGTCATGGCGACTGTTGAGGTGTGAGATGGTGCGTTGTCTTGGTGGAACAAGACTTTCTTTGTTTGCAAATGTGGATGATTTTTCGAAATTTCTTCCTTTAGCTTGTCCAATAATGATGCGTAGTATGCTCCTGTTATAGTTTTTTCTTTTTCAAGATAGCCAATAAATATAATTCCATGGCTGTCCCAAAAAACACTCGCCATCACTTTCCCAGCCGAATACACAGCTTTAGGTTTTTTTGGGGCCGGTTCCCCCTTTTCAATCCACTGCTTAGATTGGATTTTTGTTTCGAGCGTATAATGATGAATCCAAGTTTCGTCTACAGTTATCAATCGGCGCCAAAACTTGGTCGTATTGTCTCTAAACTGAGCCAACAGTGCTCTGGAAATGTTCATGCGCGCACGTTTGTGGTCTAGCGTAAGCAACCGCGGCACCCAACGCGCGGACAGCTTTCTCATGCCCAAATCTTGCTTTAATATGTGACAAACTCGTTCTTTTGACATCTTCATAATCTCAGCTATTTCCTTAACTTTAATCCGGCGGTCGTCTAATACCAATTGATGAACTTTAGCGATGTTATCGTTAGTGGTTACAGCTTTTGGACGCCCAGGACGTTCATCATCTTCCAAGCTCCTGCGACCACGTTTAAATTCATCTGCCCAAAATTTTAAGGTGATAAACGATGGTGCAGAGTCACCGTGCACAGAGTCCAACTCATCTTTGATTTGTGAAAGCGTATTGCCATTCAAAAATAAAAATTTAATTACAACTCGATATTCAATCTTTTCCATTTTGGGGAAATCACCGTAATAGACTCACAAAAACGACTGTCAACAGATAATTGCGCAAGATAAATTTCGGAAATTTTGGCGAGTAGAAATTATGATATGCACACTTTGAAGTAGAAACTTTTTTCAGAGGTACCGCTAGCTTTACGTTGAGGTCGGTTATTTATCAGACGGCCCTCGTATTTAAGTTAATTAACGCTCTTTATCTTACTGAAGCCTACAAAAGCCTTAGCGGCATAACGGCAGTGCATTAAGAAGAACTACGTAATCTTAGCTATGAATTCGATTTTCTTGTATATACACATTTAGCAATCGATATCGAAATGCTTCAAATTATTAGTGTAACATATTTAAGTTAATAAACCTTCTTTAACGAATTGAAGGTGATACAAAGCCATGGCGGCATAACGACAGTGCATTTAGAAGAATTCCGTAATCTTATATTAAGGTATAAAGTCGATTTTCTTGTATATACACATTTGGCAATCGATATCGAAATGCTTCAAATCATTAGTTTTACATATTTAAGTTAATTAACCTTTTTATTTTACTGAAGTTTACATAAAGCCATAACAGCATAACGGCAGTATATATTTGGGTGAATTCTGTAATCTTTTACTTAGGTATAAAATCGATTTTCTTGTACATACACATTTAGCAATCGATATCGAAATGCTTCAAATCATTAGTTTAGCATATTTAAGTAAATTAAACTTCTTTAACGTACTGAAATTTATGTAAAGCCTTAACGGTATAACTGCAGTGTAATTAAGGATAAAGTCGATTTTCATGTATATACAGATTTAGCAATCGATATCGAAATGCTTCAAATCATTAGTTTAACATATTAAAGTTAATTAACCTTTTTTATCTTACTGAAGTTTACATAAAGCCATAACGGCATAAGGGCAGAATATATTTGGGTGAATTATGTAATCTTTTACTTAGGTATAAAATCGATTTTCTTGTACATACACATTTAACAATCGATATCGAAATGCTTCAAATCATTAGTTTAGCATATTTAAGTAAATTAACCTTCTTTAACGTACTGAAATTTACATAAAGCCTTAACGGTATAACTGCAGTGCATTTAGAAGAATTCCGTATTCTTATATTTAGGTATAAAGTCAATTTTCTTGTATGTACACATTTAGCAATCGATGTCGAAATGCTTCAAATCATTAGTTTAACATATTCAAGTTAATTAACCCTCTCTATCTTACTGAAGTTTACATAAAGCCTTAACGGCAAAACGGAGGAGCATTTAGAAGAATTCCGTTATCTTATATTTAGGTAAAAAGTCGATTTTCTTGTATATATACATATAGAATCGATAGCGAAATGCTTCAAATCATTAGTTTAACATATTTAAGTTAATTAACCTTCTTTAACGTATTGAAGTTAATATAAAGCCATGGCGGCATAACGGCAGTGCATGTACAAGAATTCCGTAATTTTATATTTAGGTATAAAGTCGATTTTCTTGTATTTACATATTTAGCAATCGATAACGAAATGCTTCAAGTCATTAGTTTAACATATTTATGTTAATTAACCTTCTTTATCTTACTGAAGTCTACATAAAGCCATAACGGTATAACGGCAGTGCACTTGGAAGAATTCTGTAATCTTATATTTAGGTATAAAGTCGATTTTCTTGTAAATACTCATTTAGCAATCGATATCGAATGCTTTAAATCATTAGTTTAACATATTTAAGTTAATAAAGCTTCTTTAGAAGAACTCCGTTAGCTTTTACTAAGGTATAAAGTCGATTTTTTTCTATACACATTTAGCAATCGATATCTAAATGCTTCAAACCATTAGTTTAACATATTTAAGTTAATTAACCTTTTTTAACGTATTGAAGTTGATATAAAGCCATGGTGGCATAACGACAGTACATTTGGAAGAATTCCGTAATCTTATATTTAGGTATAAAGTCGATTTTCTTGTATATATGCTTTAAGCAATCGATATCGAAATGCTTCAAATAACTGGTTTAACATATTTAAGTTAACAAACCTACTTTAACGCACTGAAGTTAACACAAAGCCATGGCGGCATAACGGCTTATATTTAGGTATAAATTCGATTTTTTTTGCATATACACATTTAGCAATCGATATCGAAATGCTTCAAATCATTAGTTTAACATATTAAGTTAATAAACATTTTTTAGCTTAATGAGGTCTACATAAAGCCCTAACGGTATAACGGCAGTGCATTTAGAAGAACTCCGTAATGTTATAATTTTATATTTAGGTATAAAGTCGATTTTGTTGTATTTACACATTAAGCAGTCGATATCGAAATGCTTCAAACCATTAGTTTAACATACTTAAAATAATTAACCTTCTTTAGCGTATTGAAGTTGATACAAACCATGGCGGCATAACGACAGTACATTTGGAAGAATTCCGTAATCTTATATTTAGGTATAAAGTCGATTTTCTTGTATATACACATTTAGCAAGCGATATCGAAATGCTTCAAAGCATTCGTTTAACATACTTAAGTTAGTTAACCTTCTTTAACGTAATGAAGGTGATATAAAGCCATGGCGGCATAAAGACAGTGCAGGTAGAAGAGTTCCGTAATCTTATATTTAGGTATATAGTCGATTTTCTTGTATTTACACATTTAGCAATCGATATCGAAATGCCCCAAATCATTAGTTTAACATATTTAAGTTAATTAACCTTCTTTAACATATTGAAGTTGATATAAAGCCATGACAGGATAATGGCAGTACATTTGGAAGAATTCCGTAATCTTATATTTAGGTATAAAGAAGATTTTCTTGTATATATGAATTTAGCAATCGATTTCGAAAATCTTCAAATCATTAGTTTAACATTCTTAAGTCAATAAACCTTCTTTAACGAACAGAAGTTAACATGAAGCCATAACTGCATAACGGCAGTGCATTTAAAAGAATTCCGTAATCTTATATTTAGGTATAAAGTCGATTTTCTTGTATATACACATATAGCAATCGATATCAAAATGCCTCAAATCATTAGTTTAACATATTTTAGTTAATTAACCCTTTTTATCTTACTGAAGTTTTCAAACGCCTTAACGGCATAACGGCAATGCATGTAGAAGAATTCCGTAATCTTATATTTAGGTATAAAGTCGATTTTCTTGTATATGCTCATTTGGCAATCGATATCGAAATGCTTCACATCATTAGTTTAACATATTTAAGTTAATTAACCCTCTTTATCTTACTGAAGTCGACAAACGCCTTAACGGCAAAGCATTTAGAAGAATTACGGAATCTTATATGTAGGTATTAATTCGATTTTCTTGTATATACTCATTTAGCAATCGATATCGAAATGCTTTAAATCATTAGTTTAACATATTTAAGTTAACGAACCTACTTTAACGCACTGAAGTTAACACAAAGCCATGGCGGCATAACGGCAGTGCATGTAGAAGAATTCCGTAATCTTATATTTAGGTATAAATTCGATTTTTTTGTATATACACATTTAGCAATCGATATCGAAATGCTTCAAATCATTAGTTTAACAAATTTAAGTTAATTAACCTTCTTTAACGTATTGAAGTTGATATAAAGCCATGGCGGCATAACGACAGTACATTTGGAAGAATTCCGTAAGCTTATATCTAGGTATAAAGTCGATTTTGTTGTATATATGCATTTAGCAGTCGATTTCGAAAATCTTCAAATCATTAGTTTAACATATTTAAGTTAATTAACCTTCTTTAACGTATTGAAGGTGATATAAAGCCATGGCGACATAACGACAGTACATTTGGAAGAATCCCGTAATCTTATATTTAGGTATGAAGTCGATTTTCTTGTATATACTCATTTAGCAATCGATATCGAAATGCTTCAAATCACTAGTTTAACATATTTAAGTTAGCAAACTTACTTTAACGCACTGAAGTTTACACAAAGCCATGGCGGCATAACACCTTATATTTAGGTATAAATTCGATTTTTTTGTATATACACATTTAGCAATCGATATCGAAATGCTTCAAATCATTAGTTTAACATATTAAGTTAATAAACATTTTTTAGCTTAATAAGGTCTACATAAAGCCTTAACGGTATAACGGCAGTACATTTAGAAGAACTCCGTAATGTTATAATTTTATATTTAGGTATAAAGTGGATTTTGTTGTACTCACACATTTAGCAGTCGATATCGAAATGCTTCAAACCATTTGTTTAACATATTTAAAATAATTAACCTTCTTTAACGTATTGAAGTTGACACAAACCATGGCGGCGTAACGAAAGTACATTCGGAAGAATTCCGTAATCTTATATTTAGGTATAAAGTCGATTTTCTTGTATATATGCATTAAGCAATCGATATCGAAATACTTCAAATAACTGGTTTAACATATTTGAGTTAATAAACCTTCTTTAACTAGCTGAAGTTAACATAAGGCCATGGCGGAATAACGGCAGTGCATTTGGAAGAATTCCGTTATCCTATATTTAATTATAAAGTCAAGTTTCTTGTACTAGCACATTTAGCAATCGATATCGAAATGTTTCAAATCATTAGTTTAACATATTTAAGTTAATAAACCTTCTTTAACGCACTGAAGTCTACATAAAGCCTTAACGGCATAACGGCGGTGCATTTAGAAGAATTCAGTTATCTTATATTTAGGTATAAATTCGATTTTCTTGTATATACACATTTAGCAATCGATATCGAAATGCATCAAATCATTAGTTTAACAAATTTAAGTTAATTAACCTTCTTTAACGTATTGAAGTTGATATAAAGCCATGGCGGCATAACGACAGTACATTTGGAAGAATTCCGTAATCTTATATTTAGGTATAAAGTCGATTTTGTTGTATATATGCATTTAGCAGTCGATTTCGAAAATCTTCAAATCATTAGTTTAACATATTTAAGTTAGTTAACCTTCTTTAACGTATTGAAGGTGATATAAAGCCATGGCGTCATAACGACAGTACATTTGGAAGAATCCCGTAATCTTATATTTAGGTATGAAGTCGAGTTTCTTGTATATACTCATTTAGCAATCGATATCGAAATGCTTCAAATCATTAGTTTAACAAATTTAAGTTAATTAACCTTCTTTAACGTATTGAAGTTGATATAAAGCCATGGCGGCATAACGACAGTACATTTGGAAGAATTCCGTAATCTTATTGTTGAAATTGTATAAGAATAAGCTCAATATGTATGTATAAGATTTTGCATAAGTCTGGCAACAACGCGATGTTTAGTTTGTATTCTTATTTATCGCATTGTTCACTTACACCTACTTTCGCAGTTTTACAGTTATGTATATGATTATAAGTTATTCTGTTTAAAAGGTCACTACCGAATTAGAGCTATAACTGGCAGTTCAAACGTGTAACTAATTTCAAGTTCTCATTTCATAATAAATACTGATTTTTATTCCAACAAAATCCAACACTTATATTTAGGTATAAAGTCGATTTTGTTGTATATATGCATTAAGCAATCGATATCGAAATGCTTCAAATAACTGGTTTAACATATTTAAGTTAATAAACCTTCTTTAACGTATTGAAGTTGATACAAAGCCATGGCGGCATAACGACAGTACATTTGGAAGAATTCCGTAATCTTATATTTAGGTATAAAGTCGATTTTCTTGTATATCGCATTCAGCAATCGATATCGAAATGCTTCAAATCATTAGTTTAACATATTTAAGTTAATAAACCTTCTTTAACGCGCTGAAGTCTACATAAAGCCTTAACGGCATAACGGCGGTGCATTTAGAAGAATTCAGTTATGTTATATTTAGGTATAAATTCGATTTTCTTGTATATACACAGTTAGCAAGCGATATCGAAATGCTTCAAATCATTAGTTTAACATATTTAAGTTAATTAACCTTCTTTACCGTATTGAAGTTGATAAAGAGCCATGGCGGCATAACGACAGTACATTTGGAAGAATTCCGTAGTCTTATATTTAGGTATAAAGTCGATTTTCTTGTATATATGCATTAAGCAATCGATATCGAAATGCTTCAAATAACTGGTTTAACATATTTAAGTTAATAAACCTTCTTAAACGAACTGAAGTTAATATAAAGCCATAACGGCATAACGGCAGTGCATTTAGAAGAATTACGTAATCTTATTTTAGGTATGAATTCGATTTTCTTGTATATGCTCATTTAGCAATCGATATCGAAATGCGTCAAATCTTTAGTTTAACATATTTTAGTTAATAAAGCTTCTTTAACGCCTGAAGTTAACATAAAGCCATGGCGCCATAACGGCAGTGCATGTAGAAGAATTCCGTAATCTTATATTTAGGTATGTAGTCGATTTTCTTGGATTTACACATTTAGCAATCGATATCGAAAATCTTCAAATAGCTGGTTTAGCATATTTAGGTTAATTAACCTTCTTTATCGTACTGAAGTTTAAATAAAGCCATAACGGCATAACGGCAGTACATTTAGAAGAATTCCGTAATCTTATATTTAGGTATAAAGTCGATTTTTTTGTATATATGCATTTAGCAATCGATTTCGAAAATCTTCAAAACATTAGTTTAATATATTTAAGTAAATTAACCTTCTTTAACGAACAGAAGTTAACATAAAGCCATAACGGCATAACAGCAGTGCATTTAGAAGAATTCCGTAAACTTATATTTAGGTAGAAAGTCGATTTTCTTGTATATATGCATTAAGCAATCGATTTCAAAATGCTTCAAATAACTGGTGTAACATATCTAAGTTAATAAACCTTCTTAAACGAACTGAAGTTAAAATGAAGCCATAACGGCATAACGGCAGTGC
>JAPZAG010002261.1:0-19475 GCA_027475135.1 Bactrocera correcta | reverse complement strand
ATGTTGATCAGCGTATCGATGTTCCACCTTTTTCTGATATCGCATGCCTTTTCAACGGAAATCGCAACCATCAAGTTAGTACAGGAAGTCAGAGCCGCTTAATAGACCTTGAGTTCGCTGATAGTGTGCCCAAAGTTAGTCAAGGAGTATACGACATCGTTAGCATTATCATCTACCTACTTCCACGTTAGACCTGGACTGGATTCCTGATCATTGCGGAGCCGCTGGCAACTCCAAAGCCAATGAGCTCACAAAAAATATTACAACAGGCTGAAGTCAATGTTCCCCTGGGCTCTCGAGTTCTGACAATGGATCAATAGAGCTTGGGGAGCTTATCATATGTTGAACAGAAGCCTGCACGTGTGTGGTTGCGAATTGTCTCTGGCCCCGGAATGGAGTATAAGAAATCTATTGAAATGCTTGCTCCTAACATGTTTGATCTTGTAGAATTTTTGAGAGCTGCCGCTGAAAAAAATCCTATAGATAACCATGCACTGAAGTTGAAGATTATCCCAGCAGCCAATTCCCAAAGTTGTACGGAAGAAGGCGAGATGAACACATTTGGATTTTTTTCTTCTCTATCCAGAATTCACTCGACTGAGGTCCAAAGCTCTCGATAGCCATACCTTCGAACTACTTTATCAGTTGCCCAAGTGGGTTACTTCGTGACTTCTGTTACAAGGCTTGACCAGCTTATTTAATCTAACCATGTCAACGCCTGGTGAACTAGATAGTCAGAAAATGCTCAATTACACTATGATCATCTACTTCACCTTCGAAAAAACAAAGTTTCGTCTTTGCGAAGACACGCCAATTGTACATTCCAAGTGCAGACTGGCCGTTGTACACTTGGTCTTTACATTGGACGCGGTTGTGCTTTTATTTCCGTTGTCCACCCACGAGCCTTGAATCGAAAAACTTTTCTCCCCGAGCATTTCGTTAGAGCATCATCTTCCATGTGAATGACATGTCCTATTCGCCATATTCGTTGGATTTGTATACGCTTGACTAAATTCATGTGGTCCTAGAGCTCATACAGTTCGTGGTTGCACCTTCGATTTTTATGGCTCATATGTATGGCTCCAAAGTATGTACTTTCGAACGCCCCAAGTGTATTCTCATCCCGGTTTGTTATTGCCCATTTTTCTGCGAGGTATAATAGGAGGGAAATAAGGAGAGACTTATATTAGATAAATAAATACATGATGATTGTAACGCGACCTAACATCTATTTTGCCCTTATAGTCTCTAAGGGAATTATAGAACGTAATTTTTTCATCTTCTCAATTGTCTACTGATCCCGAAGTATCACTTGTTGACAAAAGTTATTCTGCGCTTGATCTCCATGCTTAAATTATTGGCGGAATTTATGCTGGTTCTGAGATATACAAAGTCTTTAAGTTTTTTTCAAATTTATAGCTGCCAAAATTGAAGTAGTTACCAAGACACGAAGAATATTTGTGTGTGGTCACCAGATACTTTGTCTTGCCTCGTTCACCAAAATACTAATCTATTACGCTTCTTCTGCGTTGGTGTCTTTTGTTGGTCAATGTCATCAGCGTACCTAGGACGCTGATTCTGGTATCATTTTTCAGTTTCATTAAGTCAGTAAACATTAGGGTGATACAAAAAAAAAATTTTTTTTTTCGATTGGTACTCGGAAAAATACATAGGTTCCTAGACACCTATAAGAAAGCCTCTCCAAATATGAGTTTTTAATTGAAACGGGAAGGTCCTCCTGCATACAGTTTTCTATTTTTTCTTATTATCAGATAGAAAAATTTATATCTCGCTTCCAACTACTTGAAAACATATGTTGTTCCTTAGATTTTGTAGGAAACTGAATGCTCTACAAAAGTGCATATTAGGGTGGATTAAAAAAAAAAAATTTTTTTTCGTTTGGTACTCGGAAAAATAGGTTTCTAGGCACTTCTAAGAAAGCCTCTCGAAAAACCTATGAGTTTCATCTTTCATAAAAAAAGTTATAGATTCCATAAGAAATAAAAAATTTTCTCTAAAATAATCAAACTTTAATTATTAATATCTTTTAAATGGTTGGGTTTATGAAAAAATCCTTCCTTTAGGGCATTCAATTTCCTACAAACCTAAGGAACAACATATTTTTTCAAGTAGTTGGAAACGAGATATAAATTTTTCTATCTGATAATAAGAAAAATTGAAAATTGTATGTAGGAGGAACTTCCCGTTACAATTAAAAACTCATATTTGAGAGGCTTCCTTAGAGGTGTCTAGGAACCTATTTTTCCGAGTACCAATCGAAACAAAAAAAAAATTTTTTGAATCACCCTAATATACATATAATTTTGTTTTAACTAATTTAACAATTTTTTTTTTTATAAAATTTATGCTGAAAATTCAAATTTCGTTAGAACTCGAATTTAAATATGATATGTATCACAATTTTTGCTTCCTCATCACTGTTCGCCATTTTTCCTGACATTTTTTTTATTTTGTTTCTAACAGTTTTTTATTGCTTACTTGCCTTTTATTCAGTTGACGTACTTCCTTTTTTATTTTTTTTTTTTTTTTGGGTTGAGTTGAGTGTTTCAAATTTTTTTTTTTCTATATTTTCCCTGTATTCAAAAAATTATATTTGGGATCAGGAACCATTGTCCATTGACTGCAAAAGTTTGAACTGTTATCGCTCATTATGGCAATTGTTTGCCTGCTTTTTTTGCTTGCTCTCCCAAATGAATGTCAAATAGGCTTACACAAGTGCTTTTCAATTGGCTTCTGTTGTCAAGGATTTTGGCCCTGAATAGTATTTGTGTCCATTAAAATACTTAATTGCGGTCAGTAAGTAGGCAATTAATGGCCTTTAAGTTGGCTCATTAAAGAGCCGCTGCTGCTCTTTTTTATCGGCTTAACTACACTCATTTACTTAATACTGCAAAATACAAGTGCCTTGAATGACCCATATTATGCGAGAAATTTTGCAATATTTATTTTACAAATTTGCATGTGTGTGTGTGTTGTATTATATGAAAATAACTTAAGGTTTTATTGGCGATACGATTTTTTTTAATTTATTCTTCGAAGTCAGAAGCTTGCGCCTCCAAAACTATGGTGATTATAGAAAGCATTCTTCCTGTTGGAAAAATTTGAAGGCACTCGTTTTCGCAAGCTTCTCTTGAGACTAATTTTTCATCAACAAAACCTTTTGCCAAACACAGAAATATTTTATACGGAAACTGAGACATTTGCCAGGCCTGAACTATAAGGCGGATGATAAAAACTTCCCAACCAAATTTCCTCTTTCGCTTTTTTTTCTGGCCAGGTTTTGTCCTAGCGTTGTACTGATGAAACACAATTTCTCTCCTATTGGCCGAAGCTGGCTGCTTTTGGGCGATTGCTTCACTCTGCCAAACAAATTTTTGACAGCCTAGTCCTGACCATCAATCATGCATCAGCTCATCGCGTTTCTTCCACAACTATTTTTGCTTGACGTTGCGGGACGTGGCCAACGCTATATCATCAGTAACCATCCGGGGGTATTCTGGTCTGGAAGCATGAATTTCAGGTAATTTTAAAGTGTCGTAAAAAAAGGCAACTAATATTTTTACTATCCATATTTTTTGGAATTTTTAAAAGAGTACAGAAAAAAATTAAATACTAAAAAGTGGGGGGGTCTCTAAAAATTTCCACGTCACCATACCCATGATTTCAACCTCCTAGTTATCTGAAACCAAAACAAAAAAAAAAAGATTATTAATCTAGTATAATGTCACAATGGCCCGAACTACGGAAAAGTAGGAAAAATTTGTTTTCACAAAATGGCGACTGACTAAAAATAAAATTTTTTTGGATCACTTTTTCTGACTATTTCGATTTTTTTTAAATAATAAAAGTAAAAATTTGGGGATGGGGCCAGTTCCTACCATAAACAAGTAAATCAGTCCTGTAGAACCTGAGAAATCGTGGGTATCGTTCCGAAAAAGTCAGTTTTGAGAAAAATGCATTTAAAGTTTCCCTAATGTCTTTTGTTCGATTAGTTCCGGCCGAACCAGCTTGGATGCCGGGTCAGAAAAATGCCATATCTCTGAAAATAATTTAAATTTTGAAAAATCCTGTTGTACACATATTATTGAATAGTTAAACTTTGAAAATATAAATTTTTTTTTTTCATATTTTAGGACATAATACCCCCTTAAATAATACTGAGTGAAACAACCTTAAAACAGTTTGAGTAGTGGGTTTATAGTTAAGGTTACTTATTAGAAAGATAATGGGTCTCTTTTAACTAATCATTATACTATATATCAAAGGCTAAGTAAGTAAGAGATGAATCCTTATCAGCCTTATCGATTATTGAGTTCTGCGGGATTCTTTTGGATTACAGTAAGAGTCCCGACTCGTGCAATCCAAGAATCCAGACTCTTCAATATAAGCTACATAAAGGCGGCCTTGCCATTAAAGGAATGTTGCGGGACTCCATCCTTCCGACAACTTCCAGCATATAAAGTATCATGCAAAATTTTGTACTGAGAGACTCGAGTTTATACAACTTGATTTGACGAGATCGGCCGGTTGTGACGAAGTGGGAAAGTATGGGAGCACTTCGAAAAGTAAACCCCGCATATTGGAGAGGTTAAAGTATTTAGCGCTCATCCGTGATAGGAAGCTCTCACGAGAACCAAACATTGTTGAGAGAGTTAGCAGGGCAACAATCGCCTTATGATGTAGAGGAGCAATTGGGAAGAGGTGTCAACTCTCATCAATAATGGTGTTCTGCCTTGATGAAATCGTAGTTAAGCGAATGATGTTTTATGAGGTCGTTGTATGGCACTCAATACCATTCTACATGTTGTACTTGAATACACAGCTGGTAGATGCTTGGCGAAGACGGCTGCTATCTGCTATTAGACTGAGGATATGATGGCTCTGGACAACAAAATTTTGAAATCATTTCATTTTCACTGCTTCTATTCAATTCTTTATAATGTAGATCACTCTATCGCAATATCCTCTCCTTGCGGTTTCTTGACAGCACACTCACTTTTGAGGAACTTAAGTTTCAGACTAAGAGACCATTGAAGGTAGGTTCATGTTTTTTCCATGTTAGACTTGTATGAGTGCCCGAACTCGTGCTAACCTCAAAAGGTTTCGTTGATATCTGAGGATCTGTGGATCCACCTTTATGAGTTTATAGTTAACACAAATTACGAATATGTGTCCAAGTAAGCCTCAGCTCTGCTCTGCTACCGAATTTAATCTAAAGGCACTTTTACTCTGTCTCTTTTTATAGTTCAATCTAAGGTCTAAGGTCACTTTTACTCTGTCTCTCTTTATAGTTCAATCTTGATTTGCAGTTTCTCTCGTTGTGGTCTCTCTAACTAAGTTTTATATATTCGCAGTCTATCGATAGCCTTCTATCCTTTGGGATATCCTTTTGAGATATCCTCGGCTCGCTGAAGTCCAGTTACTTTTGTGAATATGATGTTTTGGACTATATTAAAATAACAATGTAAGAGCTTTCCCCCAAAAAAAGTTATATGTAGCTATATGTAGCTGATGCCTTTGCTCTTAATTTCATAAAGGAGATGAACTGCTTAGTACCACTAATGAGCGAGAAAATTCGATATGGACTAAATTGCTCTCTCCAACAAATTCGGTAAAGGAGAGAGATTTTATGTCAACTCTAAATACAAAAAGTGTGCCAATTCAGTGTGGCGCCAATTCAGCAACAACTTTTTCTAATTTTCTCTGCTTCACTTCACTGTTGGCAACAGGCAGCGCCGAATGAGCTCAACACATTTGCTTAGTGCTTTGTGTGCGCTTGGAAGTGTAGAGCGCCAACAAAAGACTCGAAATAAAACTAATAATTATTAGGGTACAACAACAAAATTGTTGTATTTTCTATGCCACTTCTATAATTCAACACAATAGCCGCAAATAAATCGCCACAAATCAAATCTGCGCTTAAACTCCGCCACAGAATAGTTTGAGACGACCCGCCCCGACTTGACCACGCAACGACAACTTGCCACGGCGTTTAGGTAAGAGGCAGAAAACCTTTGCGGTCTGTTTATTTCGGACGCTTTAGCATAAGCAAACAAAACATTCGCCGTGCCACAAAGTGATAGCTAAGCAAATATTTCTCCAGTGTGTGCGTGGGTGCGAGAGATGAGCAAATTGGGCTGTCGGGCGCGGAGCAGCGCCAAAGTGGTTGCATAAAAGTTTTATCTGCGTTTCAAGGCAGCATGTGGATTGTTACCCAAATATTAGCAGAGCATGCTTGTATACTTCTATGTAAGGGTGGGTGTGTGTGTTGGCTTACCCGTGTCACTTGTCGTTCGCTCTCTCCCTCCTCCTCGCTCTCTGAACAGCGCTATTGTTCCGAAACACAAAAGCGAAGTACTTAAATAGCGAATTTATTAAATACTTTTGTTGTCATTGCGGCACACCAGTTGAGTGTGTGCGAAAGCATTTAGTGCGGAAAAGTAAGGAATAATACTTAATAATGGCAATGCCGCAACAATGGTCCGTTGGCGCTCAGTTTAGCATTCAATGCGGATTATAGTCGACAGTTTGTAAATTAAATACATGTCGCATAAGGATTATGTTGGAGAGTGGCATTAAAAGCAATACCATTAGCTGAGCGTAAGCACGAGTAGCGCGTTCGTTTGGTCACTCACTAAGGGCGAAGTGTGCGGTAAGTTTTATGCAAAGAAGTCTAAGCTAGTTTTTTTTTTTTACGTGGCGAGCCCCAAACACAGCAAACAACTCGGGAGAGAGATGTTTTGCCTCCTAACTTTAGTTCGCCTTCAAGCGGATGTTTTTTGGCTACCCAAAGGCTACTTGCTCTAAGGCCGGAAGTCGTTAGCTCCTAGAGCGATATGTAAAAGAATCATTTCAAGCCACTCCCAAGTGAATGGCGCTTAGAGAAAGGCCTGGTTCTAGTGGCTCGTTTAAGGAAGTTGCTTTCGCTGAACATGTTCGTTTTCAGTAATACCATTGTTCTCAGAAATCCATGACAGTAATATGTGATTATTCATAGTAACCCAAGCTTAGGATAGGTTAGGTTATGCTGCTAGGCTAATGAGCCACGCATAGATCAGCTTTGGTTCCTTGCGATACCAGATGGAGTTCAGCTACTATGTTCATGAGGAATCTTAATCCAACTTAACTCAAGCTTCAGCTGTTAAACTTTTTATGGTACGTATGTCCATTATTGATTTTTCCACGACGGACGTGGTCTCTGAGTTACTGTTTTACTATTATTAAGAATAATGGTCCGTTCGTTATGACAGTTTTTCTCCAAAATAATCTTAACATGTCTCCTGATGGCCTAGATCCCATCTTGAAAAACGTTTGGAATGTGCTCGTGGGCCAATAATTGGGTTCATGATACCATTATCATAGTACCAATTTCATTTCCGATTTCGATCCGTCTGCATAGATTCAATTCATTTTTTGGTCATATATATTTTGAACATATTTTCAAACTGAACTATTTTTTTTTTTTGAAATTTTGTCTTTAAAAGAAAGTTCAGTCTGGACATTCTTAGTCTTAGAAAAACGGAAAGAGAGGATTATTGTGAGAATTTATTGATGTCACTTTTTTCTGCAGTCTTTTCTGCAACGATTGCTTCACTTTTAGTACAGTGATTGGAGGCGTGATTTTTACACATGTTAACCTCTGTATTTATTATTATTATTATTATTTATTATTTATTATAATTGAAATTACAATAAATGTGAAAAACACTAGCAACTAGGGCTATCGGTTACTTTTGGTTAAATAATGTATAACTTATATTAATTTATGTATATTTAAAAGTTTTAAATAATTGAAAATATTTTTGACATTGTCTTCGTTTGGGGTGTTTAGTATGGATATGGGATCTTGATGAAATACGGTGGATCGGTGGAGGTTTAAGGATTGGCATTCCTTAAGGATATGGGTGATGGTTAAAGGAGATGAGTTGCAGAAATGGCACGTTGGCTGTGACTCCTTCTTCATCAAGTGAAGATGTGTAAGACGGGTGTGCCCAAGGCGTAGTCTTATAAAACATTTGTTCATTACAGCTGTGGTATTGGTTGAAAGTCTTATTGCGTGTTTGTCTGGATTTAAGTTTTTGTAATGACCAATTTCTTTGCTCCATTCGTATTGAAATTTTTGGTGAAGGTCTTGTAATATCTCACATTTGATTCGTTTTTTCGGAAATGGTATGAATAGCTGAAGGGGAGATGTTGAGGCCGCTTTGGCAGCTTTATCTGCTAACTCATTTCCTGTTATATCGACATGACCTGGGATCGACATGAGCTTGATTCTTTTTTTTAAGTTTATTAAGGAGGTCCTAATAGTGGATATTTCTTCTGAGTGATTGTTGAGGTTATGAACTCCATGCAGTATTGCTTTGCTGTCTGTGCAGATAACGTACTTATTCCTTTTTTTGGTGGCGAATTGTAACGCGCTTAGGACAGCTTGTATTTCAGCCTCGTAGGGTGATGTTTGATCTTGTAAAACTCCGTTTGCTATGAGATCACCATTTTCATGGACTACTGCAAAAGATGTTCCATTATTGTTTTTTGACCCATCCGTAAATAGAAATTTCCAGTGGTTGTTCTTTAATGGAGCGGCTGCCTCTAGAAATGCTTGTTGATAGATAAGAGGGCTAGTTGAGTCTTTTGGGTATACAGAAAGCGTGTTGATAAATGATTCGGAACATAGCAACCAAGGGGGAGTGATATGTTTCCCTGAGTTTTTGAATACCCATTTCTGTGTTTGCTTTATCATATAGAACATCTCCACAAGACCTGATTTTATAGATATGGTATTTTTTCGGGTTTTAAGAAGCTTTATTTCCTTATCCAAAATTGAGTTATTGTTAGAACATATGATGTTAATAGAACGTGCTCTAATATAAGCGACACGATCTACTAATGAAAGAAAACCACCTTCGGCTAGCAGATATTTGACAGGAGTTGTCCGAAAGGCCCTAAGGCTAAATCGGACAGCAGCGTGATATGCACCCATTATTTTCGTAAGAGATGATTTCGAGGTCTTGCCATAAATTTGCAATCCATAGTCAATTTTTGCGAGGATGGTAAGTTTTGTAAAATTTATGAGTGTGTTAGTATGGATATGGCTTTTGTTTGAGGAAAGGTATTTTATTATATTGAGTCTGGAGGCCAGATCTTGCTTAATGTATGTACAATGTTTGTTAAATGTGTTCCTTTTATCAAAATATAACCCTAAAATCTTAATATTATCCGTATTTTCTATTGTAATATTATTGAAATCAATACTTATTCTCCTGCAATTATGTTTTCTGCAGGAATGAAAATGCTTACATTTTTGTAAAGAGAGTTTGGCGCCAGATCTTTTTGACCAGATGTGGATGCTATTTAATGTATGTTGGAAGATGGATTGGATATCATTTGGATCTCTTTTGTTGCACATAATGTAAAGGTCATCCGCGTACAGACAGAAATCTATGTGTTTTTGTTCTTTTAGGATAGTGACGATATCTTCAAAAGCAATCAAAAAGAGGACTACTGACAATGGGGAGCCTTGAGGGATACCATTTGACAGAGGGAATAGTGGAGAAAGGACATTGTTAACCCTTACACGAAGTTTCCTGTTTGTTAAAAAGTTTTTTATATAGTTGTACATTTTTTCACCTGTTTTCCATTCCACTAGTTTTTTTAGTACAACGTGAACTCCTATATTATCGAACGCGCTTTGGAAATCTATTGCTAATATTGACACATGGTTTCTTACTGATAGATTTTTACTTATTAGGTGGTCAATATATAGGAGAGCATCTATTGTGCTGGATCCTTTTTTAAAGCCAACTTGTTGTTGGGAAATTAATTTAGAGGAATTAAGGTACCACGTTAGTCTATTTGCTATCATTTTTTCTTGTAATTTTCCTAAGCATGGTAATAGGGATATAGGTCTATAATTTTGGATGGAAATCTCATTTTTGCTTGGTTTAAGTATGGGTATGACTGTGGCTATTTTAAAATTCTGTGGGATAATATTATTTTCGTATGACCGATTATATAGTGTAAGTATTCGATTTTTAATGTCTATAGGGGAGTTGGCAATCATTTTGTAGGTTATTTTATCGTGGCCTGGAGTTGTGCCTTTGGAGTTCCTTAAACATGCTTCGAATTCCTCGATTGTAAAATTTGTTTCCAAAAACTTTGTGTACTTATTGGGAGTAAAATTAATTTCTGCGTTAAGATTTGTATTTTTTTCAATTTGGAATTCAATAGGGAAGTTTGATGAGTCAGAATTAGAAGAATAAAATTGAGCGAATTCAAGGGCAATGTCTTTAGGAACTGTCACATTGTTGTTGTTAACCGAGATGTATTTGATGCCAAAGGGCTTGTAAGTACCAGAGAGAAGGTGAATCTTTTTCCAAATGTAGCTTGTTGGTGAGGATGGATTGATAGTTTTTGTGAGGTCTTCAAAGGCTTTGGTTTTGGATATTTTCTTTTGTCGGATAAAGTGGGCATTCTTCTTTTTGTAATCTAAAAGACTTTCTATGCTTTTCACTTGCCTATAAGTTTTCCAAGCGTCTTGTTTTGCCTGCCTTAATGAATTTAGGTTAGGATTCCACCATGGAACGTTTTGTTTAGTATTTCTACGTTTGGTTTTTGGAATAGATTCATTGGCAGCCTTTCTTATGATCTTTTGAATTTGTGCGGCTTCTTTGTTAATATTGGGTGAAACTATATAATGATTTTGTGTTGCAATATTTTGAAACTTTCGCCAATCTGCACGGTCACAGTTAAATTGAATATTTGAAGAAGGTATCTTCTCCGAAAGGGACAGAAAATTGAAGGTACATTGTATAGGAAAGTGATCACTATTGTGAAGATCATCTATAACATTCCAACAGGCATGAGGAAGATATTGTGGCGAGCATAGTGATAGATCTATATTGGTGAAGCTACCATGTGTTGAAAAGTGAGTTGGCACATTATCGTTAAGGATTGCTATATTTGAGCTTAATATGTAGTTCTCAATTATTTGTCCTCTAGCGTTACAATATTGGGAGCCCCACAAAGGGCTCCAACCATTGAAATCGCCTAACATTATTATCGGAGTATTTACGTTGCTGGTTAAGCTAAGAAGATCAGCTACGGTTATATGTTGTTGGGGTGGAATATAAACACAAAAAATTGTTATAACATGGGGAAAGTTAATTTGTACAGCTGTAGCAATAAGGTTTGACGTAATGTTAATATGCTTATGTTGAATAGACTTATGCACTAATATAGCACAACCCTGCTTAGAAGTTACATTGTGATGTAAATTGAAAAAATATCCATCGTATTGCTTTGGGCAATAAGGCTTGGCGCTCTTTGATAAGTGGGTTTCTTGTAAGCAGACAATTTGTGGGGAATAGGATTTTAACAAAATTTCTATTTCTGTGTAATTGTTATAGTAACCTTTACAATTCCATTGTAGTAAGTTGAGAGTCATTATGTAGAGAGTGCAAAATTGAATAATTATTACTATTACTTATTCCGCTGCTAAATGTTATCAGAGATATCCTCGAACTGGTTTGACAAGTCTGTGTTGTTGTTTCCTCCGTAGCTATGATCAGTGATTGTTGAAGTTGTTGGTATTTCGGAGATATCGTTGAGTTGAGATGTGTAACGAGAAAGAAGTGAGATCAATTGCTCTTGAGAAGTTTGATTGGTGATATTGTTGTTATTAGAATTTTGTGTTGTATGACCATCTTTGTGTAGAGTGATGTTTTGTTCGTTATTGGCTTTTGATTTGTAGTTGTTGGATGTTGGATGGTGATGCACTGTATGTGCCGATGCGTTTGTTGTACTGTGTTGTTTTTGAATATTTATTGATGATATGTCTTCGGTTTCTGCTTGTTTTGTTTGTTTGTGATGAGAGTGGTTAATTATTTGCGAAAAGGGTACAGTTGTGCCCACTTGCATAGGGTGTTGCTCTTTATATTTTCGGCGCGCCTCGCCCATACTGATGTTTTCTAATGTTTTTATGGTTAAGATTTCTTTAATTTGTTGGTATTTTGGACATGTTTTGTCCGATGAGGTGTGCTCGCCATAACAATTTGCACATGTTATGCGGCTGCATATTGTATCGCTATGGGGCGGTAGATTACAAACGGGGCAAGATGGGTTATTTTTACACCATTTTTGGGTATGTCCAAGAATTTGGCAGTTTTTACATCTCATGGGGTTGGGTATGTAAGGTTTAATTTTTAATTTGTACCATGCTACATCGAGTTCACTAGGTAGTTGAAATCTGTCAAAAGTTAAGACAATGAGGCCAGAATTAATTGTTTTTTCTTTGGCTTGTTTGGTGAACTTGTATACACTTGTTACTCCTTGGGAGCTTAGCTCATTAATAAGTTCTTTTTCGTCAACTTCAGCAAGATTCTTGTCGAAAACGACACCTTTTACTGAGTTTAAACTGGCGTGTAATTTCACTGATATTGCACACATACCACAAAGGTCTTTTGATTTTAAAAATTTTTCACTCGTTTTTGCATTGTTTGCAAGGATTAAGATGCTTCCATCTTTAAGTTTCGAAATGGAATCGATTTCTTTGGAAATAGATTCAAGTCCTTTTTTGATTGCAAATGGGCTAAGTTTAGTAAGTCTTTTGTCAGTATCGGTTGGAGAGATCACTAAATATTTGGAATTTTTCACTGTTTTGTTTATAGCTGGTAATTTTGGAAAGTTTTTGGCTTGTAAGTCAATCCGTGATCTTTTTGGAGAATTGACATCCTCTGATAGCAAAGCAAATCTGTTGGAAGATTTGTCCGGCGGCCCAGGAGCCATTTTTTTGTTGGTGTTTTTTTCTTTTTTCTTTTTTGTGTTTTGTTTTCTGTTTTTTTTTTTTTTGTATAACAAAAGGAAATAACACGAAAAGACACGAATTTATTGAGATTTACACTAGAGATGCGAGAGAGCGTTTTCTGAAGTCAACACGTCCGATCGCTTTCTTAGCTAGTCGATGACTGTTAACCTCTGTAGTTTGGTTCATTGCTTCATAACTGTTGCCAGAAAGACTCTTGAAGCCCAAGATCGCCGATGGCCAACATATCCAGCCATTAATTTAGTTACTACTATTACGTATTATATATTCAACGTAGTGTGGGAGGTTTGCTGCCAAAGGTTGGTCTAATTCCTTACTATAGTTCTAGATACAAATTTTTTGAACACAAGACGTTACGTGATAAGTTCTACGACCGAATATGTAGCACAAGCTGGCTTGCTGGTTCAATTTTTATATTCCTACCCGACAATGGTACGTATAACAACTAAGTGTGTTTTTCTGAGGTTATACACTTGATGCCGTGATGTTATATGATCGAAAAGTTGCTTGAAAAACCCAGTTGGCCCTGAAGATACCTAAGATATCAGATCCTCTAATAGTTTTTGCTTGAGCAAACTTGTAATAATTTGGTTCCATTTACCCTTGCTATCAATGTGACTAAAATGGTAGAGGATAATCAATACGTCGAGTCCTTCACGTTGTAGTTTTTTGTTATGTTTTATTTTAGGTAATCCAAGTTGATTGTCAGCTCGTAAAATTATCGTTAATTTCACGAGTGTCTGCAAGCGGAAATGGAGTCCAAGCAATCAAGTGGTTTTGGGAAAGTAATAAAAATTTGCCAACAATTGAAAAACGACAGATAAACAGTCATAAAATTTGCCAATGAGTAGAAACCGTTATTGAAATCACATGGCAACGCCGATAGAATTTTCGCACTTTTAAATAAAATTAATAAATAAAATAATATGGAAATATTTATACCGAAGGTATTAGCTATATTAAGGTGCGTCAAACATTTTTGTTATTATTATTATTAACTTATATTCTGAGAAATTAGTTTGTGGACATTTCGAAAAAACTCTCTTCAAGTTTGAGCTCATAATTTTAATAGGAAGGACTTCCTGCTTTCAGTTTACATTTTTACTTTATTATCACATAGTAAAATTGATATATTAGTCTTCACTATTTCTCTCAAAATATATCTGGTGTGTTATATTTGTAGAATGAAGGAATGAAAGAACTCATGGTTCCAAGGCTTCAAAGATGCATAAAAGAAATTAGTTCAGTAGAGGAGAAGTGAAAACAAAAGCATATATAAACGACATTGTGTTGATGGCATTGGGGCTGTTTTCTTGCACAATCATTGAGATTGAGCACTGTGAAGATAACACCTAAGCACCGCGAACAACCGACTTGGTATAAAGCCGTTGTAAAACTGCTGCTTTTCAGAAGTAAAACAAAAATATCTAAATCTCTATTCAAGATTAGCAGAGTATACCCCCGCCTCTACTCCTCAGTTCACTTTGGATCTGTCGGTATAGATAGAGTTAGTATTCTACTCCTCTACTAAACCTTTGCTCCATCCACACAACAATCTAAACTAGGGAAGATATAGTATGTTTTACTTACGTTCAGCTGGTTCAGAATGGCACTATGTTTAGAGGCACTCGAAGTGTAACCAATTAAAAAAGCCATAAACTCGGTTTGGAAAACTATTTTTATTTATTTTAAAGTACAAAATGTGTGAAAATAATCATAAAATTAGGACAAATTCACTTTTGCTCTATATGACCACCTTTTGCTTTAACTATGGTCTTGAGACGGTCAAAACACGAATCGCAAGCTGCCCGAATGTGATTTGCCGGTATTGTGGCCCACTGACGGACAATGGCTTTCTTTAGCATCTCAAGAGTGGTGTATTTTTTACTTCGGATCTTGCTTTCCAAAATCGTCCAGAGAGAATAATACATTGGATTCGCATCTGGTGAATTCGGGAGTCATTGTGTAGTCGTAATGAAGTTTGGAACGTTGTTTTTTAGCCATTCTTGGTTCACTCGCGCTTTGTGAGACGGTGGTGAGTCTTGTTGAAACGTCCATGGTTTGCGACCGAAATGTTTGTTAGCCCACGGCTTCAAAGCAGCCTCCAAAATACTTTCCTGATAATATATCGCATTTGCTTTGACGCCAGGCTCGATGAAAACAATTGGAGAGCGCCCATCTACGGTGACAGCAGCCCAAACCATTATTTGTGGCGGGTGCTACCTCCTGGTGGTCAACCGATGACTTAGATACTGCTTCGCTCTCTCAAGTCTTACTTGTTGCTGTTTCGGTGTGAGATCATGGGCCTTTTGGAACTTGTAAGGCTTGACCTTAAGCTCATTTTTCAATATGCGTCGTGGATTTCGCTCAAGTCGCTTCTTCACTTTCCGAACCATCTCACATAACGTTGCAGTCTTTTGATGACCAATGCTCCATTAGTGAGAATTTGTCTGATGACGACCACAATCAAACACATGACTATATTTGGTTTAAGGTCCTAGTACCTTCTAAGTTTTCCTTTGCTGGCCATTAAGTTTCATTTATTCGTTTTTCAATGCTAATTTTCTAATTCAGTGTGGTGGGTTGGTACAAGGTATTTTGCTGTGGAAAATATATAAATTTTGTACAATTTAGGCCGTTCCCACGACCACCTTAGCGGAAAGGACCAGGATTTTCTATCCAGCCAACAACTACCAATTCGGCGTAATTTTGCCGCTACAACAATAACAGCTAACGGCATTGCTGACCTTCTCGACGCCACAATTAACTTCCAGTGTAGCAAATGTTTGCATGAAGGCTTTAAGCACACTGGCAGTTCACTTCATTTTTCTATAATTTGGGTCCTTAGTATACCTGTATATTTTTGTCAACGAAAAGGCAGCTGAGTTGGCAAAGCTAGGTTCCGCTTTAGATGAATCCTAAGCGAAGTTAATAGCATAAGCGCTGGGAACGTTCAAATTACTGGTTGAAAACTAGAACTGAGTAGAATTTTAGGTATTTTGGGTAGTCGGAAACATTAAACTTGGGAAGCTTGAAATGAACCCTGAATTATGTGGTCGCGATGTGACTTTTGGATAGCAGTTTAATCAAAGCTTAATCAGCATTTTAAATATTTAGTAGACAATACAAATGGATACTGGTTGAAGAAGTCTTCCAGGAAATGTTTAAAAAGCTCGTGCAAACAAGCCATCGCATGTCATCGTGCAACGAATAAAACTATTCCTCTTCTGCTACATTCTGACATTATGACTAACTTATTCTAGTCTTACTTGCTCACGCTTGCTTTGGAAGCTACTTTTAAAGCTGCTTGCTTCAACTTCTTGGTTTTTTTGGCAAATAATTTTATTTTTTTTGCTACTTCACCGCAAATACTTTTGAGTTAACAATAAAAATCAATTGCTATTTTGTAGCAGTGGCTTAGCGAAATCCACAAAAAAAATAAAAATTTTAAATATATTCGCATAAAAAATGTGTATTGAGCCCTTAGCACACACATGTGTCTGCTTTTTAGCTTTTTGAAGAAACTTTACCTTAAAAAAAAAATATATTCCTATTTATTTAGTCGCTTAAAGCGCCACAATCCTATGTTGTACTATGTGGCTAGAGCTTGCAGTGCGAGTATGTGTGAGTATTTGGGGTTAGAAAGTGTTTGTCTTTTGCGTTTTCTTTTTCAACTTTCTTGTCGTTTTTGAAGCAACATGACAGCACTGAGCTCAATCATTTGCTTTTAGTCGCTATAGCAATCTGCCTGAAACTTGTAGAAGAGTCTACATTTTTAGCGGATATAAAAGAGTTTGAGTGTGTAAATATTGACTGAGCGATATTTAAACTTCATTTAGAAAAATTTTTTTGAGTAAAAAAATTGTTGAGACAATTTTTGTTCATTAAAGTTTGTTTGAGTGCATTTTTTTTCAGTGTATTTTTTTTTAAATAATGGTTTTTAAGCATTTTTTTGAGTGAAAATTTTTGAATGAAATTTGTGTAGCAACTATCTGTAAGGTACAAAAGAAAAATTCTTAAAACTCTTAGACAATTTCATTCGGAGATCTATATTTTCTTTGAGTGCATTATTTTTGAGCGAAATGTTTTTGAGAGAAGTTTTGTTTAGAAAATTTTTTTTTTGACTGCATTTTGTTTTTAGTGAAATTTTTTGAAAGAATTTTTGCTGAGTTAAATTTTGTTTGAGTGCATTTTTGGTTTTGAGTGAAATTTTTTTGAGAGAAGTTTTGTTTAGAAAATTTTGTTTTTAGTGAATTTTTTTGAAAGAAGTTTTGTTTAGTAAATTTTTTTTGACTGCAATTTGTTTTAGTGAAATTTTTTGAGAGAATTTTTGTGGAGTTAAATTTTGTTTGAGTGCATTATTTTTAAGCGAAATTTTTTAAGAGGAGTTTTGTTTAGTAAATTTTTTTTTTTGACTGCAATTTGTTTTAGTAAAATTTTTTTGAGAGAATTTTTGTTGAGTTAAATTTTGTTTGAGTGCATTATTTTTGAGCGAAATTTTTTAAGAGAAGTTTTGTTTAGTAAATTTTTTTTTGACTGCATTTTGTTTTTAGTGAAATTTTTTGAGAGAATTTTTGTTGAGTTAAATTTTGTTTGAGTACATTATTTTTAAGCGAAATTTTTTAAGAAAAGTTTTGTTTAGTAAATTTGTTTTGACTGCATTTTGTTTTTAGTGAAATTTTTTTAAGAGAATTTTTATTGAGTTAAATTTAGTTTGAGTGCATTATTTTTAAGCAAAATTTTTTTAAAAAAAGTTTTGTTTAGTAAATTTTTTTGACTGCATTTTGTTTTTAGTGAAATTTTTTGAGAAAATTTTTGTTGAGTTAAATTTTGTTTGAGTGAATTATTTTTGAGCGAAGTTTTTTTGAGAGCAGTTTTGTTTAGAAAATTTTTGTTTTTTGACTGCAATTTGTTTTAGTGAAATTTTTTGAGAGAATTTTTGTTGAGTTAAATTTTGTTTGAGTGCATTATTTTTGAGCGAAATTTTTTAAGAAAATTTTTGTTTAGTAAATTTTTTTTTGACTGCAATTCGTTTTTAGAAAAATTTTTTGAGAGAATTTTTTTTGGGAGTTAAATTTCGTTTGAGTGCATTATTTTTGAGCAAAATTTTTTGAGAAAAGTTTTGTTTGGAAAATTTTTTTTGACTGCAATTTGTTTTAGTGAAATTTTTTTAGAGAATTTTTGTGGAGTTAAATTTTGTTTGAGTGCATTATTTTTGAGCGAAATTTCTTTGAGAGAAGTTTTGTTTAGGAAATTTTTTTTTTGACTGCATTTTGTTTCTAGTGAAATTTTTTTTAGAGAATTTTTATTGAGCTAAATATGATTTGAGTGCATTTTTTTGAGAAAAATTTTTTTTGAGTAAATTTTTTTTGAGTGAAATTTGTCTAGCAACTCCCTGTACGATTCAAAGAAATTTTCGTAAATGTGCGAATCTTACCGCCGTGAAATCTTTTGCAAACACAAAAACAAAAAAACTGATAAACATCACGAGCTCTGCAGTTGAGTACATTAAAGTGCATTTAAGCGCTTCCGTGGCTTGGCGATTGCCTTGCAACCCCTCACCGGTTGTCATGCTTTTGCACTTGGCGTATTTTCCCACGCATCTATTCGATTTTTTCAAATGCATTTTTCTAAACTTTTGGCTGCTGCCGCTTTGTTCCGCCCTTAGCACTCTTCATGAAGTTTTCTTTGGCGTTTCAAAGTACTCCTTTTCTTGCGAGCAGCCCGGAGATGCAAAGAGCATGGTAAACATATAAATACTTCATATTTAAATTAAAGTCGTGAACAATAAGTTCAAAGTAATCGCAGTTAAAAAGTTTCGGCAGCCTTAGTTGCGTAGCAGCAAATTTAAATTTTCGAAGAGGAGAGTTGAAGCCTTTTTAAATAAAATGTAAATTTTAGAAAACTTCACAGAAACGGTGAAATGACTGCAGCAGCTTTTAATATTTGCATTGACTTATGATTTTTATTGGTTCTTGTATTGAGTGGTCTCCATTAGAAATCAATTTTAAGTACCCAAAAGATGATTTTAGTATGTATGGAGAGGCTTTAAGACCAACGTGGCGTATACGTAACATAAATTTAGAGCTTATTTGCATTAAGTTGAGCTACCGCTGACTTGCTTATTCTTGATTCCTCTCAGCATCACATATAAAAAAAGTATGAATTATAACTGAATAAACAATACAGTTAATTAGAAAAGTGTTCGAACGAACAGATTTTATATATATATTTTTTTTATTCTTTTACTTTTTGCTGCTAAGTGGCAACCTTGCCCTAGAAGTAGTGTCTAAATTAATTATAAATTGAAAAGACTTTTGTTGACTGTGATAAGTACTCTTTGTAAAATTTAAAAATTTAAAAATTTAATTTTTTTTACACGGTAACCCTATTCTAAAATTTTTAATTCAATATTATTTGAAAATATTGCAGCGAATACTTGCGTTACTTGAATAATTTTTACAATTTTAGTTTTTTTTACATGGCAACCCTGTTCTAAAATTTCTTTATTTTAATATTGTTTGCTTATATTGTGGTGAATATTTTCATTACTTGCGTATACATATGTCTCATTACTTGAGTTTGTTTTTCATTACTTAGAGTTTTGTAACACAATGTATTATTATTTTGTTAA
>JAPZAG010002260.1:0-19503 GCA_027475135.1 Bactrocera correcta | reverse complement strand
TCTGAGCTCATGCTTGAATCTAAGCACATAAATTCAATTATGCCTTTGGCCTGGCTGAAGGACCGCGTTACAAACAAAATGTCTCAATCCATGTCACTAACCTGAACTAGAATATTGTCAAAGTTACATGATATTTTTTCCAACTGTCTTCGACTTTCAAAGAACAATCTGATCAAAAGCAATAAGAACCGCTGAATTGTTGTTGAATAGTCGGCTACAAAGGGAATAAATCAGAATATAATAAAAAAATCATCAAATCAATCAAATTTTTATCTCGAGAGCAAAGCCAAGCTACCTCATTTTCTCCAAGTCTACGCATCGGCTCACTTAGCTTGTCATAAACTGATAGATTGTAAGAATTTCGGTTTAAACTATGCCCTTACACATCAGCCATATTTGGTCCTCAGCGATTTTTCCTCTTTCGCAAACTCAAAAAGTGGTTTCACTCAACTGAGGAAATGAGAAGCGAATATTTTAAGGGGGTATTCGACAATATAAATCAAATTTTGAGCAGTTTTTTGAATTTTATTAAAAAAAAAAACCAAAAATATTTTTTCTTTCCATGTTTTATGGTGTTTTTATTGATATCTTAAGAATACAGAAAAAAAATTTTACAAAAAAATATTAAAACTTAAAATAATTAGAGGGGTGGAGAGACAGGTGTAAAACAAAATGGCGCATCCTGGTGACATTGGTCCTGACTCTCCTGGTGGTTTGAAAAAAAATCAAAAGAAATTCTTAAGCAGTAATGATGCTGTTATAGTCCGGGAACACGAAATTTTGTTTTTTTTTTTTGAATAATGAATATTCGAATATTCAGACTGCCTGAAAATATAAGTAATTTTTTACGCTTTTTTTTTGAAATTCCTGAATTTTTATACCCTGAACAGGGTATATTAAGTTTGTCACGATGTTTCTTAACACCCAGAAGGAAGCGTCGGAGACCCTATAAAGTACAGGGTAGGCCATTTAAAGTTGACCCATTTGCCCATTTGCCAAAATTAAGGCGTCGCGGATAATCAGCTGGGTTTAGTTTTTGTGCCATTTGAATTTTATATGGAAACATCTTCAAATCTTTATGAATTATGCGTCGGAGAGTGGTGCGAGAGATGTCTAATTCCTGAGAGCGGCGATAACTCGATGTCGATGGAGTCTCCTCAATACTGGCTCGTACAGCTTCGATATTTTCATCAGAACATCTTGTGCGTTGTCTGGATGCATGACTGGCATTACTGAGATTACCGGTGTTCACAAATTTTGCGTATAAAGACTTAATTGTGTTCTTAACTGGAGCACTTTTCACTTTATTTTTTTTTGCGAAACGCACGTTGAGTTAACACAATTGAAAAGTTATTTTGAATATAAAGCTGAACAATTTCAGCGCGTTCTTTTGGAGTGTACTGTTCCATGGTATAAATTGTCTTCGAATGACGCTTCTAACGCGGTATGACATTAGCCGATTTGTCAGCGCTGTTAAAAGTTACAGCGTTGCCAGATGGGTCAACTTTAAATGGCCTACCCTGTATATATATAAATGAATGATCAGTGTGTTGAGCTGAGTCGATAAAGCCATGTCCGTCTGTCTTTCCGCCTGTCCGTCTGTCTGTATATATACGAACTAATCCCTCAGTTTTTAAGATTATGGAAACGTCATTTTTTCTTCAAGAAGCTGCTTATTTGTCGGAACGGCCGATATCGGACCACTATAACATATAGCTATCATACAAACTGAACGATCGGAATCAAGTTCTTGTACGGAAAACTTTCGCATTTGACAATGTATCTTCACCAAATTTGATATATATTATTTTCTAGGGCAAAAATGTAATATCAGAGAAAATTGTTCAGATCGGTTAACTATAGCATATAGCTGCCATACAAACTGAACGATCGGAATCAAGTTCTTGTATGGACAACTTTCACATTTGACAAGATATATTCACGAAATTTGGTATATATTATTTTCTGAGGCAACAATGTAGTATCCGAAGAAATTGTTCAGATCGGTTAACTATAGCATATAGCTGCCATACAAACTGAACGATCGGAATCAAGTTCTTGTACGGAAAACTTTCGCATTTGACAATGTATCTTCACCAAATTTGATATATATTATTTTCTAGGGCAAAAATGTAATATCAGAGAAAATTGTTCAGATCGGTTAACTATAGCATATAGCTGCCATACAAACTGAACGATCGGAATCAAGTTCTTGTATGGACAACTTTCACATTTGACAAGATATATTCACGAAATTTGGTATATATTATTTTCTGAGGCAACAATGTAGTATCCGAAGAAATTGTTCAGATCGGTTAACTATAGCATATAGCTGCCATACAAACTGAACGATCGGAATCAAGTTCTTGTACGGAAAACTTTCGCATTTGACAATGTATCTTCACCAAATTTGATATATATTATTTTCTAGGGCAAAAATGTAATATCAGAGAAAATTGTTCAGATCGGTTAACTATAGCATATAGCTGCCATACAAACTGAACGATCGGAATCAAGTTCTTGTACGGAAAACTTTCGCATTTGACAATGTATCTTCACCAAATTTGATATATATTATTTTCTAGGGCAAAAATGTAATATCAGAGAAAATTGTTCAGATCGGTTAACTATAGCATATAGCTGCCATACAAACTGAACGATCGGAATCAAGTTCTTGTATGGACAACTTTCACATTTGACAAGATATATTCACGAAATTTGGTATATATTATTTTCTGAGGCAACAATGTAGTATCCGAAGAAATTGTTCAGATCGGTTAACTATAGCATATAGCTGCCATACAAACTGAACGATCGGAATCAAGTTCTTGTACGGAAAACTTTCGCATTTGACAATGTATCTTCACCAAATTTGATATATATTATTTTCTAGGGCAAAAATGTAATATCAGAGAAAATTGTTCAGATCGGTTAACTATAGCATATAGCTGCCATACAAACTGAACGATCGGAATCAAGTTCTTGTATGGACAACTTTCACATTTGACAAGATATATTCACGAAATTTGGTAAATATTATTTTCTAAGGCAAGAATGTAGTCTCCGAAGAAATTGTTTAGATCGGTTGACTATAACATATAGCTGCCATACAAACAGAACGATTGGAATCAAGTTCTTGTATGGACAACTTTCACATTTGACAAGATATATTTGGTATAGATTATTTTTTAAGATAACAATGTAATCTCTAAAAAACTTGTTCAGAACTGATTACTATAGCATATAGCTTCCATACAAACTGGACACAACTGGACACATAGTTACAGAAATGCACCTGTGAAGGGTATTTAGCTTCGGAGCAACCGAAGTTAACTTTTTTTCTTGTTTTTTAAATATTTAAAACAAAAATTTATACACGATGCTGGTAGGAACGATAAAGGATTATATAAAGAAGATTCACAAAAACTTTCAAGTAAATCGGTTGTATAGAACTTGAGATAATGCCGGTACCGTGTGGAAAAAAGTAGTTTCGAGAAAAACGTGTTTAAAGTTTAGGAGACAATTCTAGTGAACACGGACGCCACCTCACAAAATCGGCTGTATCTCCGAAAATAAGTCGAATTTTGAAAAATCCTTCCAAGGTCATATTTTTGAGTCTAAACTTTAAATATATGAAAAAAAATCGAATTTTTCAAAATTCTAGAGTATAATATCCCCTTAAAAAGCCACGACAGTAGGATCTACGCAACCGGTATGGACCCTTGGAGAACCGTTACACAAATTCCATACTCTAGATAGATACTTCCATTCAAAAAAGTTGTTCTACTGTTTGTTCAAAATTTTTCCAGAAACCATATTATTTCCCAATTAAGAACTAATCTGTAAAATATTTTATTTATTTATTTTTTTTTATTTATTTATTTTTTTATTTATTTATTTATTTATTTATTTTTTTATTTATTTATTTATTTTAATATGACCTGTAAATAAATTTAATATTTGATTTCTTTCAGCCAACTTTACTTGTCTGATCCTTATGCACGAAATAAATTTCCACAAGTTTAAAAGGTTTTGTTAACTAAACATTTACTTAGTGTTCCGTTTATTACATTAAAGTGCTTATACATATGTAGTAAAGTACATACATATATGTATGTACATATGTTCTTATTAAATGTATACATTTGTATATGATTGTATAAGCAACATAAATCGTAAGGGCGTCACAACTTGCAAAAAATTTGCTTGGTACTTAAACTATTTAAATTAAAAGAAAAAATATGAACATAATCAAAATAATTTTTAAAAGAGCTTTTAAGCTTCATGCCTAAAAAAAATTTCAAATATTTTTACTGCGATTTAGAATATGATGCTGCGATTTCGGAGCTACAAGGGATATACTTAAGTATGTAGGCTAAAAGAGTAGGTTCTTTAGATTAAGACTCTGTATGAATATAAAGCTGCCGATGACTTATTCTTTTTAATATATTTATATTTAAAGTTCAAAAATTCACCATTAAAGTAATTTTTCGATTTATAGCAATACCGGGCATTCCCACAAAAAATTAATAAAAACAAATTGTTTCCTAATTGATTAAAAAACTTTTTTACTTTTGTATGTATGTACATTTATGCCCGGTTTCACAGTCCATACTTAAGTTATGCTTAAGATAAAACAGGAAAATAGTATTTTACTGTTCATACTCAAGTTATGCTTAAGTATTGAAAATGGCAGACTTAAGTAGTGCTTAAGTAACAGCTGATTTTTGTTTTGAATTGCTTCGAATATTCAGTTAATTGTCAAAAGAAGAATAATAATAAATAAAAAATTAGGTTTTGTGAAAAATATAGAACCGCATTGGGTTTTCCAACTGTTCCAATAGGTACTCCCACTCGCTAGCAGTAAAATTCGGGGTTCTTTTGTTGTTTTCATCCATTTGCGATATAACTTTCCTTGAAAATTTATGTATAGTCTGTTATAATTTAAATATTTCAAACATATTTTTATGGATGACATTTGTAAAACATATGTATGTTGCGCATAACGTTGCCATATATCATAATAAAATTTTATGGAAATTAAGCATTGACTGTGAAACGCAAACGACTACTCAGTCTGCAACAATGCTTAGCTAAGATTTTATTTGGGCCAAATCCCACGACTGCCGGTTCTAAGTACCGGAATTGATTTTATCCGACCAAGGGCAGTCCTTTCGGCGATCTAACCCCGTTTGGATCGGTAAGTGTTAATTTTATTTGGGCACAACTTAAGTATGGAATGTGGAAGCCGGGCATTAATTGCTTATAAACATTTTACGAAGGCATATAACGTATATATTGCATATAATATTAATTTGAAGAACCTCTTCTTTCAGCCCGCATTCATTTAAATCCCGAAATCGCGGGATGCTATTCTAAAAATCATACGTTATTTCTACAAACAAAAATATTAATGTAATTGCTGTATTTACTACACTTACGATTATCTGCTTACAGGAAAATGCTTGGCAAACGAGAGAAATTTATCAGTTTCGTAATACTATACAATATTTATAACTATCTAAAAAAGTGTGTGTACATAACCTACATAACATTTTATGTAATCAATATTTTATAATGTAATGGAAGCATTAAAGAAAATGTTTAACATATCTTGAATATCATAAACTGCCTACGACACGCCTTACCACTGTTCTTTTTTTTCAAAGTTTTATATCTTAAAGTAAGAAGGATATTTTATATTTTGTATTCAATATAATATGTGGATACCTCATTATAGTTGAATCCATTAATGTTATTTTAGTTTTCTGTTATTTACCTGTTATTTGACAGATACGAAACTTTCCAAGGTTTGACGAAGCGCAGGCAATTAAATTAAGCGACCTAATGCTTACAGATAGTAAACGAGTAATGTTAATTGGTGTTACATAAACACAAACAATAAGCTTTAGATTTAATATAACGATTTATAAACAATGCACTCAAAAGTAAATACGCATTATAAAGTAAAACATTGAAAATATCAAAAATAAAAAATGGAAATAAATAAAATAAAGAAGAAGAAGGAAAGGCAATTAATCTAGCTTACTTGTAAGATTTACTTTTTTTGGAATGGAATTTTCTAATTTTTTTTTCACTTACCAATTATAAATAAAATTTTTTTTTAAATACTTTCAAGATAATATCAATTCTTTGTTTGTACGCAAAAGTTTTCGAAAGGCAAATACTTATATTAAAGAGATTTTTTTACTGAGAGTTATTACAATAATAATGTCTTTATATTCGGGCAGTGAAAATACATCATACGACAACAGGGGGAGTAAAAGAAGGCAATTATACGCCTGGCCTTAGATCATATTAATAACAGGCGTTAATATTTAAAAAATTATGGTATAAAAAAAACGTGAGTTTAAAAACGAAAACAACTTTTGTCAAAATTCCAAGGCTGATTTGAATTTTTGTGTTGAAAATTGAGATTTCTTTGCAAGTTCAGTTTATATCTAAGGGGTTTTGCAATATAGAAATCTCTTTTAGTTAATAATAGTATGTGATGCTAGCTAATTGTTATTACTTATATACATATAAATCAGTACAATATTCGTCTGTCCAATATCTAACTAATTTTTATTTAAATGTAAGTACATACCTAGACATACGTATTAGGGTGGAGCAAAATTATGCTAAAAATTTTATGCAATTTGTTATATTTTTAATGGCATAAGGAAAAAGTTTCGCTTCAAAGAGTTATAGACGAAAAAAAATATTAAAATCTTAGCCTACGTTTTCATTGAACAGATTTTTATATTTATTTTTGTATTTTTAAAAATGCTTTACTAACGTCTTGTTTGACCTTTGTGTATTATATGTACACTTGTGGCCACACAAACCTTACCACTCAAAATTTTAATGTATTGTGCATATTTGACTACACTTTACAGCGGTACTTTTTGCGGTTTAGAAATTTTTTATTTAGAAATAAATTAATGACATGTTGTTAATCAAAAATATTAAGAATTAAAAACAAAACATATTCAGCTATACATAGATAAATCAATTGTAAGATAGTGCGCTTTCCAAAGTGAGTGTAAGAGACTGACATGCGACGAAAAAATTATATTTTTTATTTTTTAAAAACAAAACATATTCAGCTATACATAGATAAATCAATTGTTAGATAGTGCGCTTCCAAAGTGAGTGTAAGAGACTGACGTGCGACGAAAAAATTATATTTTTTATTTTTTTTAATTTAATTTCATTTACACTATAACTGAAATTTATATTTTATTTTATTTTTTTTTTTTAATTGAAACACGAAGTTTAGTCGATGTATCACTTTAAAAACAATAAAATCGGCCGCTTTTGATATCCACAGAAGGCTAATCTGTGTTTTACTCATTAAACGTCATAAATTAAAAACTATAATTAAAATTAGATAATAAAATTTAGTTTACATCTGCTTACTAAAAACATAAAAAAAATTTAGAAAATCCCGAACGTACGAAAAAGCCCGAAACTAAATTTAAGAAAGTATAGTGGTAAGGTTTGCGTGGCCACGAGTGTATACACTTTTATGTAAATATACAGAAGTAAAATTACAATCAAAACATAAAATAATAATCACCACCCTAATACATGCTTATGTCATATCGCATATTTTTATTTTGTTTACATTTTAAGTGTAATTCCTAGCGTGTAAAAGTAATTTTATACTTAACTCACTTATTGTGGTCTCACAAAATAACTAGATTTTTGCGTTTCTTTTAAGCTAACAAAACTCACCGAGTACTTTTTTTTCGTTACACTTATTAGTTTATTTAATCGTAGGACTAAATCTGCTTAAGTACTTTGGTTTGAGCCTTTTATTTATATTGAATAGAGCATTAACACAGTTAGTCTTTACTTGACTCTGTTGATAAATAGTTAGATGGCCGTGAGCGCATTTTTTCTACCGTCCCGAATAATATGCATGCGCTCCAACCACATAAGGACGAGTGTATTTAAATAGACATTTACTTATGCAGTATACTTTTTCTGGACTAATAGTAATATCTTCACTTATTGCGTTTAAATAGCAACAAAACAGTATATCAGGTTACAGTTTGCTATACTTAATAGACTTTTCAAGTGCATCAAAGTTGTTGTGAAAATAAAAAAATATAAGCATACATATGTATATACATAGGTGTGTTATTTTTGTATGTAGCTTATAACTTTTGCTTAGTTTGTGTAGCATCATTATAAGTCAAGTTAGTTTTGTTTTGTTTGGGTGAGTATTTTGAAAGCTGACCAAAAGAGTTATCACAGCTGCAATTTGAGTTTGACTTGAAAATTAGTGGAAGCATGTATCGTACGTATATTTTAATATTTGTTAAGCATTTAGGAGAGCTTATAAAACAGTTTAATGTAAAAAAAGACTAACTAAAAAGTGTAAATATATAACTAAATTCATACAAATCGAACTTTAAAAAGCCTTAATCACTATTCAGTTGATGTTGCTTTCTCAGTATAGGTGTTTGCGTGTCTCTATGTTTCTCTAAGTTCGGTATATATGTACATATATGTAACTCATAATGGTAGCATAGTCGGAAGTTTAAAGCTTACGTTTAACCGTTTAACTAGTTTACTTTGCATTACTTTACCCGTTCATTTTCACATATGCACTCTTTCATACTACACCCACATGTTGCGGTGGGACTTGTAGCCGACCTAAATGGCAGTGGGTCTTGGCGGTATGCCATTGCATGGTGCGGCGGAAGGTATTTGTCAGTGATACTTAGATTTTTGCGCATTTATATCGGCGCGGAGATTTTGTGTGAAGCAAATGCCAAGTATCTGTAAATTAAAATTACAAGTTAGTGTATGTTATGTAGCTATAGTTATAGGAATTAAAAAAAGTATAAAAAACATAATTCAAATTAAATAAAACAAACCTGTACGAAAATAAGTATAATAACGCTGGTTGAAATTATAATTAAATTACGCTCAATCCACTCTTCACCCGCTTGTACACAGCCTTTTTCGTAAATGATTTTCGATATTTCAAAATTCTAGGATAACACAAAAATAAATAATAATAAAAAGTATTAGTAGGACAAAAACTGTAAAAACAAAAAATAAAATAAGTCATAAATTGTTAACATGCAGCTTAAATTATATAACTAGATTTAAAAAATGTTAGTACAACAGGACCTGCACTACAAGTATACAAATGCAGGAAGACGCTACACTAATCAGGTGTGCTTCCAGCCAATCTTCGCCTGCTCGCAAACAACCGCGCTCATAGATATGTCGTTCCACCGGCTATAGCCCAACACCAGTATTTAATAATTCGTGTGATTATTCATTGGAACGTTCATTCCATTATTTAGTAGGCAGCAAATAGAAAGCATTAGTAAGAGAATAGTACAGAATTAGTAATGAAATGCAAAGAACCTTTTGGTTAGGCTTATTTTTCTAGAACTACACATACATATCCTTCTTTGCGCACATCGTAGCCGCACTGCTTATTCTTTATTAATTCGGTTGGTCGCCGACGGCAGCATGAAAACGGCACTCCACATGCTTCCCGACTCCCAATGGCGCTGGATGAACAATTGAAATAGTTATTGCTATCCCAATCTTTTGGGCCATCAATGCCACAACACTGCAGCCAATCTTCTTGTATCCAGTCGATAAGATTTTGCTGATCTGGATCCTCACGGTAGTGGATTATGAAGGCACGTAATCCCTCGGTAGCTTGATCTTTAATCTAAATTATGGTGTGAAATTATATAAATAAATGTAGTAAATGTATTCCAACTGATATGAACTCACCCAACCCTTATCCTTTAGTACAAAAGTTAATATGCCCAAGCTTATTTCAAATGTCAGCAGCAACGACAGGAATAGTGCGTACTAAATTTTTTTTTTTGGATATTTCAAGAGAATAAAAAATTATTTAGAGGCTGTGTTGTTTTTACATAAATTATATGCGCTTTTTTACTACAAATATAGCTTCAATAAGAGCTCTTGAAGACCCTACTTTAAATTGTGTTTGATTATTGTAGCTATTCCTTATATGTAATAACCATTGGGTTTACCAAAAATTTACGAAAATTCTTACCAGTGACAAGAGGCAGGTATTTTCTCGTAGCGCTCCAACGCTTCCAGTAAAGCCAATTATAAATGTGATTGTGCCCGTACAAATTAATACAAAGGCCGGATCTAAGGCTATAAATGTTAGCTTAGCCAAATTACTGAACATATCCTTTTCATTCCAAGCCCAAATACCAACGGCCAGAACACATAATCCAGCAGTCTTCAAAAAAAATAAAAAATAAATAAATAAAAACTTACTTTATGAATAACTCCATTTGCATTTAACTTACCCAAACAGCTACGTTGCTGCTGAAGAGTAGATATTTTAAACAACAGCTTATCTCAGTGGTTTCGCGACGGTATTTCCGTACGGAAGGCATTTTTGTTACTTTGTTATATGTATATACGTATGCTATATTACCAAAAAAATTGACTTGTATGAAATTGACCTTATACAAAAGAATGTAGAATTTGCTTTCCCTAGGCTGTTGCCTTGAACTACAGAAGTATTCCCTTCGTCTTTACAATAATCACTATAATAAGTTTTAAAATATTGCTATAAATGCACATTCTCTTTTTTATTTATTGAACATTACGATATATTGGAATTTTTTGATGTGGGTTAAATTTGTAACAAAAATATTTATAGAAGTTTTCTTGTAAGCTTTTCTTGTCAGATGGGTTTTTTCCTTATTGGAACAAATGTCAACACAAACGAAATCAAAAAGTGACAGTGACGTCCTCAGAAATGGAACAGCTTCAACTATATTAAATTTTAGTAAACAATTTGGTAATCAACAATTTCGTTTTTAATATACATATGTGCTTTTCCTTAACGTTGTGACTAAAATAATATAACAGTAACTTAACGTAACTGTGAGAAGCTTTATGAAGGTACGCAATTCGTTATTTGATTCGAAATAGAAACAAAAAATCATCTAGCATTCTAGTAATTTTTAAAATTGGGGAAATATATACAGAACAATTAAATGACTATTAAATTAAGAAAAATAAATAAAATTTTGTTAGTACCTGTATCTATGAGTATAAATAATCTTGAAGGCGAAGTACACTAGAACGATTTCGTTTGATATAAACACGTTTTGTAAAGCTTTATTAGTTTTTTTTTAAAGAATTAATAAATTTTGTAATAGTTGCAAATAAATATTTTTGTTTCAAAGACGTAATGTCAAAATAAACGGAACTATTGTGTTCTTATTTACGCCTTGGCAAGTTTTTGCTAACAGCATTAACTATTGTGAATGGCTTGCTAAGAAGAGGAAAGTTTGTGCTGTGAAAGAAAGAAGTATATTGGGTTATTAAAAGAAATTATAATTTAGGTGATAAATAGCCAAAATGTCCGATAATGAGGATGATTTTATGTGTGAAGATGACGAGGATTATGGATTGGTATGTTTCCATAAATTTGTTTTAAAGTATAGCATGTTCTAGCAGAGAAATAATGTTTTCTTGTTGACCGGCTTTATTGGCTTTCTTTGCAGGAGTACTCGGAAGACAGCAACTCCGAACCAGATGTGGATCTCGAAAATCAATATTACAATAGCAAAGCCTTAAAAGAAGAAAATCCAAATGGCGCGCTGGCATCATTTCAGAAGGTGCTGGACTTAGAGGGTGGAGAAAAAGGGGAATGGGGTTTCAAAGCGCTTAAGCAAATGATTAAAATAAATTTTAAATTGGTGAGGCAAATTTCAGATTGTACTATTATAAATGGAGAATTAATGTTTGCGGTTTTACAGAATAATTATAATGAAATGATGGAGCGTTACAAACTTCTATTGACTTATATTAAAAGTGCCGTCACGCGCAATCATTCGGAAAAGTCAATAAATTCCATTTTGGACTATATTTCCACTTCTAAAAATGTAAGTTCTGTTTTATGTAATTGTTTATAACATAATTTGATAAATAATATTTTAGATGGAGATTTTGCAAAAGTTTTATGAAACTACATTAGATGCGTTAAAGGATGCCAAAAATGACCGCCTTTGGTTCAAAACTAACACCAAATTAGGGAAACTATATTTTGATCTTGGTGATTTTATCAAATTGCAAAAAATATTAAAACAACTACACCTGTCGTGTCAAACTGATGATGGTGAGGATGACTTAAAGAAAGGCACACAGTTACTCGAGATATACGCACTAGAGATTCAAATGTATACCGTGCAGAAAAACAACAAAAAGCTAAAAGCTTTATATGAACAATCATTACATATTAAATCAGCAATACCACATCCATTAATCATGGGTGTTATACGTGAGTGTGGTGGAAAAATGCATTTGAGAGAAGGTGAATTCGAAAAAGCACATACAGACTTCTTTGAAGCGTTCAAGAATTATGATGAATCCGGTTCTCCACGACGCACAACTTGTTTGAAATATTTGGTTTTGGCAAACATGTGAGTTAAAATATATTATTTAGTATACACATACATTCCACATAGTAGAAATTCCAAAAATATTTTTGTACCAAAAGCATGACATACATTTCATGTTCAAAGCAAATTAAAATTATGAATTTATGTTTATAGAGATAGTTATTAATTATACATATTCTTCCCCATTTCAATAGGTTAATGAAATCCGGCATAAATCCCTTTGATTCGCAAGAGGCCAAACCATATAAACAAGATCCCGAAATTGTGGCCATGACGAAATTGGTTATTTCGTATCAAAATAATGATATTACCGAATTTGAGTCCATACTAAAGACTAATCACAAAAGCATTATGGATGATCAATTTATACGTGAACATATTGAAGATCTGCTACGCAATATACGCACACAGGTACTGATCAAACTGATACGGCCCTATAAAAATATTGGCATACCATTTATAGCGACAAAGTTGAAAATAGAGGCAGCAGAAGTCGAAAGTCTATTAGTATCGTGCATACTAGATAAGTAAGTACAAATTTATTTAATAATATAATTTTAAATTTTTTTTATAATTGTTGAAATTGCTTTAATTTATTTTAGCACGATCCAAGGACGCATCGATCAAATTAATCAAGTGCTACAACTTGATAAAGAAAATAGCAATGCAGCGCGTTACAATGCCGTGGACGGTTGGGCGAATCAAATCTCGTCGCTGCATCAGGCTGTGGTCAACAAAATGGCATAAACGATAGTGTAGATTTGTGTTAAGCGGGTTAAAAACATGCTTGCTACAATAAAGGATTACTACATAAATGGAAGATTTGCCTATTAATTAGTGTTCTTTATTTTAATATTGTTATTTAACAAATTTAAAAAATATGCGGTTTATCAATATTTTTAGTATTTCCATACTTTTTTTTTTAATTTGCAAAATTTAATTTCAACCTCTTCAATAAAAATGATGTTATTTGAATAATACGAAACGCTTTCCAAAACACGCACTTATTACACAAATTTTTATAATAATAGTAAGTTACCTTTATTTTTTTCATGTAAAGAGTAGACATATTACTTAATTTTATTTAGTTTCTTTTTTGGCTTCCAATATTAAGTTTAAATTCAGTTTTACGATAGACATTTGCTGGAACTCACCCGCACACGTAATTTGTAAATAAGAAATGCCAAAACGCACATTGGCAACACAAGCAGCAAACCGCTACAAGCGACTAATGCGGAAGACACGGGATATTCGCCCCAATTAAGTATTCTGTATATATATGGTTTACCTATGCTGCAAAGTAAAATATGCGAGCGAAGTTTCTTTACAATATTCCACAATGTCTTAAGATTACTTACACATTTTCGCCGCCTAACAGAAAATATACTATCGAAAATACTAAATATGCGATGACAATGAGCGCTGGATAGACGAAGTGTATTATACGGGTGGGAAATGCCACCACAACTTGATCGATAATCATTAAAACCGAGTTGATTGCATGCGAATTGATGTTGTGGAAGTAGGCAAGACAACTGTGATTATCGGGTCCATCGAAAAAGTACCGATACAAACGTATGATTTCGATGCGATGTATGCCTTCGGGTACTTTAAAATTCGAAAATGGATATATAAAAGCCCAATAAAGAAATGATAGACCGATAGCACATACAAATGCGGATATATGCAGATGCCAGTATAATTTCACGATCCAGCGTGGGCAAGCTGGAAATGAAACACACATACAGTATACACGAGTTCTTGTTGTACAAAGTTGAAAAAATTAAAACATGCATACGTGTTTTTGGCGCAGTGAAACAGTAGACCGTAACTAGTATGGCGCTGAGTAGCGCAACGAATGTACAGAGCAAGTAACCCCAATTGGTGAAATAAATAAACCATTTGCCATCGAAGAAGAACAGCTCCAAGCTCAAACCCATAGTGACCACCAACCAGGTGGCAAAGCACCAGCGGTATATCAAGAATAGTATGGACCACTCACTCTTCTGCCACTGTAATGCAAATGATGAAAGTTGGTGAATTAAAAATGCCTAGCGTGAGTGAGGCTATTATGCGCACACTTGTGATTTGAAAAAACTGTTTACTGGCTCGTCACCGTTACGCCGCCAACAGCAGCAGCTGCAGCACTGTGAACCGCTCTGTAAAATCATTCGTTGTTCAGCTGAGGGATTATGCTCAGTTTATGACATTCATGGATACCTACTTCACTTATTTGCACTTGTACATCCATTTACAGCCGGCCAAAATACTGCCTTTTTGTCTCAATCGCGTGTTTATTAAATATATTATTTTTTTAGTTATTTGACTTTTTCTTTGTTTTTTATTTCTTTGCACAAACTTTTTGATTTTATTATTTCCGTTTTGCCAAAGTCATAAGCGTAAAATTTTGTTGCAGTTCGGTGGACAAAAAGCGAAATAAATTTTGTTTATTGAAAAAGAATAAATACAAATTATTGAAAAAGAATAAATACAAAAACTCAAGTCAATTATTATATGACAATCATATAATAACACGTACATATGTACATAAATATTTAACAGTTATGCTTTTTTTGTAGCTACTGCCTAAAGGAGTTGAGTGTACTGTTATAGAAAATGTTATCGTTGGATCATTATATTAAAATTTTTTTTTTGAAAGGTTCGTGTGAAATTTCGGATCGATGCCTCTCAAACTGAGGGACTATACAGACAGACGGTCAGAAAGAATAACCTTTTTTACTGCCAGGTGTTCATGCAATATCGAATGTATGCTGGTGGGAGAAATGCATAGGCATACCTCTATCTGAAGGCATGTTACATGACGGTCTTGCGTTATCAGTTCACGTACGGCATTGATGTTTTCTGGCACAACGGCTGTTTTTGGACGACCTTCACGGAATTCGTCTTTGAGCGAGCGTCAGCCACGATTGAATTCGTTGTAACAGTTTTTCACAGTGCTATAGGATGGTGCTTCATAGCCATACAAAGATTTTAGTTCATCGATGCACTCTTGTCGTGATAATCCACGTCGAAAGTTGTGAAAAATTATCGCACGAAAATGTTCACGAGTTAATTCCATTTTTTGGCAGAGATGAATTTTTTAATACCCTGTAAATAAAACAATTCACGATTAAATGAAAAAACGTTCTGAGCGATGTTATGCTAAAAAATGTCAAACTTTCCAATGGAAATGTCAGATGGCACCTGGCAACACTTAGTGTTGCCTACTCCAGAAATATATATAGCAACCTATGTATTATATTTTGAATTTTGATGTTTAGAAAATGTGTAAATTAATTTAGTATCTAGTTATTAGAAGCTTCGTTAACAAAAAACTTGATATTAATTGATAACTTGATTTTTACCCTGCTATGATACAATTTTAAGGGTGTATTCTGGTCTAGAAACTTAAAAAAATAGTTTTTTTTTTATATTTTCAAAGTTTAACTATTCCAGAATATGTGTACAAGAGGATTCTTCAAAATTCAAATTATTTTCGCAGATATAGGCATTTTTCTGACCCGGCATCCAAACTGGTTCGGCCGGAACTAATCGAACAAAAGACTTTAGGGAATCTTTAAACGCGTTTTTCTCAAAACTGATTTTTTCGAAATGATACCCACGTTTTCTCAGGTTCTACTGGCCCGATTTACTTAAAATGTTTATAGAGTCTTCTTTATAGGCTTGTCTGTGGTTGGAACTAGCCCCACCCCCAAAATTTTTATTTTTATTATTTTTAAAAAATTCGAAATAGTCAGAAAACGTGATCCAAAAAACTTTTTTTTTTCAGGTAGTCGCCATTTTGTAAAAAATTTTTTCTCACTTTTCCGCAGTTCCGGTCATTGCGACATTATTCTAGATTAATAATTTTTTTTTTTGTTTTTGGTTACAGTTAACTAGGAGAGTTGAAATCATGGGTATGGTCAGGTGGAAATTTTCAGAGACCCCCCACTTCGTCAGCTCATAATTTTTGATTTTTGTTTTACTTTTTTTTTGGGTTTTTTAAATTTTTTTTTGTACTCTTCTAAAATTAACAAATAACTAATAAAAAAGGGTTAGTAAAAATATTAATTGTCTTTTTTTTTACGACACTTTAAAAATTACCTGAAATTCATGCTTCTAGACCAGAATACTTGATATTAATTGATAACTTGATTTGTACCTTGCTATGATACAAATTTTAAAGGAAAAACAGTTATCCTGAGCAAATAAAGGTCTCAGAATCTGATGTTGAAGTTGAGATAAAAAAAAAATTATTGGACCACATTGCGTCACAAATGTAATTAATGAACGGAATGAGTCCTCTAATTATAATTGGAATAATTACCTGTTATCAATAGGAATATGTGGTTTTGATGGCAATTCTGGTCAGAGCGAATATAAGCGGAAACTGATAATAAAATCGCGAAATGATGAAGAGCACAAACAAATTTAGAAAAACTGCAGACATTCGTCCACCCGCTATTGCCGTCCTGTTCGAATTCAATTTCAAAAGGAATTAGTTTAATAAACCCTAAATACACTAGACTTGCGATAGACCCTGCAAAGCAATTAACTTCAAATTATTCCTGGTAAAAATGTATCTTCATTTATCAGTCATAACATCGCTCCGATGTTATTCAATATGCACCAGTTTCAATTGGAGAACTCTCATAAGAATCTGCTGAGTCAAGCAATAAGGACGTGAAGATGTATCGACTCATCATACACGAAAAAATAACGGATCGCTACAAATCAGGACTTGCTAAACCTACTGCTTTTGAGCTTAGCAAGTCAGTCAAAAAACTATGATGCAAAAGTAAATCAATTCTTTAAAATTAGTTTTTGATTTAGTTAATAATATACTATATAATATACATTAAAATATACAATATTCAAAAAAATTTATTTTTTCGTTTATCAACTTTTTTAATTTAATAAGTTAATAAAAATTTATTACCATCGTGGGGTGGCGGAGTGGGAAACGGGAGAGGGTGATTTTAAAAAGCTTTGGTAAAAGCTTTACTTTTATATAGGCAGTGGAAGTGCCGCTGATTACAAGACCGACCACTGTGACTCGGTCCGAAGTATCACTTGTTGGCAAGTGTTATTCGAATTCGGGGCTGACATTGACATTTTCATCTTTATTCCTTCAAACGTTCTAAATTCAGCGTATATTGGACTCCGGAGTAAAATGTATTTTACACTTATTCAAAATCAATTTTAGATTGTTTTTAAGCTAGCCTCCGTAAGAAAAGCCTTAAAAAATTTACTGCGTCCCATATTTTCAATTGCCTCACCTTTTACAGAGCACCGAAATTAACATCTATCTATTTTTTTCCAATAATTGTCCCAATCGCAGGAAAGATAACAATAATATAACAGTTCAATCCAAACAATTCCTACGGAGATTGACTTGGCTTGGGAAATAATTCATGCCAAATTTCGTGAAGATATATTGTCAAATAAAAAAGGTTTCCATCCAAGCTCCCGTAGCTTCTGACGAGTCATCAATGAAGTGTGTGGCCGATTCTTGACGCTTGTGGTCGATACAGTGGTCCAGTTGTTCGCAGTAGATGGTGGAATTAAGCGTCTGGTCATATGGGAGCAGCTCATAGTGGATGATTCCCTTCCAATCCCACCAAACACACAGCAAAACCTTCCTGGCCGTCAATCCCGGCTTGGCCACTGTTTGGGATGATTCACCGGCCTTCAACCGCGACCTTTTTCGCTTGATATTATCGTATGTGACTCATTTTTCATCGGCAGTCACCATCCGCTTAAAAAACGGGCCTAGTTTTTTCCGTTTCAGCATCATATCGCAGGCATTGATTTTGTCCAGAAGTTTTTTTTTGCGTCAAATCATGCGACACCTAAACATCAAGCTTTTTTGTGTATCCAGCCTTCTTCAGATGGTTTAAAAAGGTTTGGTGACTAACTTCCATTTTCTGTGCGATGTCTCGAGATGCCACATGCCAGTATAACTCGATGTTTTTCATGACTTGATCGGTATTCATCGTCACAGGTCTTTCGCCGGCTGGCTTATCCATTCTTGTCGTTTTCACCTGCTCTGAATCGTCGAAACCATTCCTCCGCAGTTCGAAGTGATAGAGTACCATCCCCCAAACACCATTATTCTCACGGAACGTTTCTCTAGCGGATTTGCCTTTAACGAAGGAAAACTTTAAAATAGCGCGAATTTTGGCGTTAGTGAACTCCATGTTTACACGTCTATAACTGTTTGACGCAATATCCAAACTAATCATGCATAGCGTCGTTTTGTAGGTTATGTCAAGACCTTTCAAAGATGTATGTATAATATTGCCAGATATGAGCTCTGTAACGCTTTATACATAGCCGCGAAATTCAAAAAAAAAAAAGCGGAAGGGAGTTATTTGACAACCTAATATTTTATGTATAGAATATGCTCGTACTTAATATACACTCGTAATCAAACTTGAAGCACTAAAACGGACTTATTGATCTTTCGGTAAATGAAGCAAAGCAGTTTGTACAGCCCAAAGAGGAGAAATGACATAATTGAAAGTAATGCAAAGCAAATAATAATAGTTATTACCGCCGTCTCTGGTTGGGCCCAATCTAAAATCGTATATATATAATGGTTGCCGTATCTGGAATTCAGAAAAAAAATTTTAATTAGAGATTTACAGATGAAATGAAAATAATCAGTGTTTAAGAAAGTCTCATTTAAATTTTTTGATACATTGAGTTCAAATTAAAAGTCACTTATTGGATTAAGAATAACATACTCATGGTGTATTTGGTGTTTGTTTTTGACGTAGTTTTTGAATCCATTTACTGCATGGAGTTTCTCTAAAAGACAACTTTCTTTGCTCTTTAAGATGCTAAGATTTTAATGTCGACATACATATTTGAATAATACAAGACCAAAGCCTAGGGCCAGCAGATTTGCATTCGAATATCAAATCATCTCGTTATACCAATCATTTTGATTTATTTAACCCCATATTTACCTCGATTAGTATTAGTTTTTCGAGATACCCAACAACTCTAATAATATCAAAGTGAGCTGAACATATCGTTCATGAATATGGGTATGCGAAAG
>JAPZAG010002258.1:0-19528 GCA_027475135.1 Bactrocera correcta | reverse complement strand
TAACGGCATAACGGCAAAGCCTTTAGAAGAATTACGTAATCTTATATTTAGGTATAAGGTCGATTTTCTTGTATATACTAATTTAGCAATCGATATAGAAATGCTTCAAATCATTAGTTTAACATATTTAAGTTAATTAACCCTCTTTATCTTACTGAAGTCTACAAACGCCTTAACGGCAAAGCATTTAGAAGAATTCCGTAATCTTATATTTAGGTATAATGTCGTTTTTCTTGCATATACTCATTTAGCAATCGATTTCGAAAATCTTCAAATCATTAGTGTAACATGTTTAAGTTAATAAAGCTTCTTTAACGCACTGAAATTAACACAAAGCTATGGCGGCATAACGGCAGTTCATGTAGAAGAATTCCGTAATCTTATATTTAGGTATAAAGTCGATTTTCTTGTATATATGCATTAAGCAATCGATTTCGAAATGCTTTAAAAAACTGGTTTAACATATTTAAGTTAATAAAGCTTCTTTAACGAACTGAAGTTTACATAAAGCCATAACGGTATAACGGCAGTGCATTTGGGAGAATTTCGTAATCTTATATTTAGGCATTAAGTCGATTTTGTTGTATACATGCATTTAGAAATCGATATCGAAATGCCTCAAATCATTATTTTAACATATTTAAGTTAATTAACCCTCTTTATCTTACCGAAGTCTAAAAACGCCTTAACGGCGTAACGGCAAAGCATTTAGAAGAATTCCGTAATCTTATATTTAGGTATAATGTCGATTTTCTTGTATATACACATTTAGCAATCGATATCGGAATGCCTCAAATCATTAGTTTAACATATTTAAGTTAATTAACCCCCTTTATCTTACTGAAGTCTACAAACGCCTTAACGGCATAACGGCAGTGCATGTAGAAGAATTCTGTTATCATACATTTAGGTATAAAGTCGATTTTCTTGTACATATGCATTAAACAATCGATTTCGAAATGCTTTAAATAACTGGTTTAACATTTTTAAGTTAATAAAGCTTGAAACTGAAGTTAACATAAAGCCATGGCGGCATAACGGCAGTGCATTTGGAAGAATTCCGTAAGCTTATATTTAGGTATAAAGTCGATTTTCTTGTATATATGCATTAAGCAATCGATTTCGAAATGCTTCAAATAACTGGTTTAACATATTTAAGTTAATAAACCTTCTTTAACTAACTGAAGTTAACATAAAGCCATAACGGTATAAAGGCAGTGCATTTGGAAGAATTCCGTAATCTTATAATTATGTGTAAAGTCGATTTTCTTGTATATACGCATCTAGCAATCGCTATCGAAAGGCCTCAAATCATTAGTTTAACATATATAAGTTAATTAACCCTCTTTATCTTACTGAAGTCTACAAACGTCTTAAAGGCATAACGGCAAAGCATTTAGAAGAATTACGTAATCTTATATTTAGGTATAAAGTCGATTTTGTTGTATATACTCATTAAGTAATCGAAATCGAAATGCTTCAAATCATTAATTTAACATATTTAAGTTAATTAACCCTCTTTATCTTACTGAAGTCTACAAACGCCTTAACGGCATAACGGCAAAGCATTTAGAAGAATCACGTAAACTTATATTTAGGTATAAAGTCGATTTTCTTGTAAATACTTGTTTAGCAATCGAAATCGAAATGCTTCAAATCATTAGTTTAACATATTTAAGGTAATTAACCCTCTTTATCTTACTGAAGTCTACAAACATCTTAACGGCATAACGGCAAAGCCTTTAGAAGAATTACGTAATCTTATATTTAGGTATAAGGTCGATTTTCTTGTATATACTCCTTTAGCAATCGATATAGAAATGCTTCAAATCATTAGTTTAACATATTTAAATTAATTAACCCTCTTTATCTTACTGAAGTTTACATAAAGCCATAACGGTATAACGGCAGTGCATTTGGGAGAATTTCGTAATCTTATATTTAGGTATAAAGACGATTTTGTTGTATATACACATTTAGCAATCGATATCGAAATGCCTCAAATCATTAGTTTAACATATTTAAGTTAATTAACCCTCTTTATCTTACTGAAGTCTACAAACGCCTTAACGGCATAACGGCAAAGCATTAAGAAGAATTACGTAATCTTATATTTAGGTATAAATTCGATTTTCTTGTATATACTCATTTAGCAATCGAAATCCAAACGCTATAAATCATTAGTTTAACATATTAATTATAATTAACCCTCTTTATCTCACTGAAGTCTACAAACGCCTTAACGGCATAACGGCAAAGCATTCAGAAGAATAACGTAATCTTATACATATTTAGGTATAAAGTCCTTTTTCTTGTATATACTCATTTAGCAATCGAAATCGAAATGCTTCAAATCATTAGTTTAACATATTTAAGATAACTAACCCTCTTTATCTTACTGAAGTCTACAAACATCTTAACGGCATAACGGCAAAGCATTTAGAAGTATTACGTAATCTTATATTTAGGTATAAAGTCGCTTTTCTTGTATATACTCATTTAGCAATCGATATCGAAATGCTTCAAATAACTGGTTTAACATATTTAAGTTAATTAACCCTCTTAATCTTACTGAAGTCTACAAACGCCTTAACGGCATAACGGCAAAGCATTTAGAAGAATCACGTAAACTTATATTTAGGTATAAAGTCGATTTTCTTGTAAATACTTGTTTAGCAATCGAAATCGAAATGCTTCAAATCATTAGTTTAACATATTTAAGGTAATTAACCCTCTTTATCTTACTGAAGTCTACAAACATCTTAACGGCATAACGGCAAAGCCTTTAGAAGAATTACGTAATCTTATATTTAGGTATAAGGTCGATTTTCTTGTATATACTCCTTTAGCAATCGATATAGAAATGCTTCAAATCATTAGTTTAACATATTTAAATTAATTAACCCTCTTTATCTTACTGAAGTTTACATAAAGCCATAACGGTATAACGGCAGTGCATTTGGGAGAATTTCGTAATCTTATATTTAGGTATAAAGACGATTTTGTTGTATATACACATTTAGCAATCGATATCGAAATGCCTCAAATCATTAGTTTAACATATTTAAGTTAATTAACCCTCTTTATCTTACTGAAGTCTACAAACGCCTTAACGGCATAACGGCAAAGCATTAAGAAGAATTACGTAATCTTATATTTAGGTATAAATTCGATTTTCTTGTATATACTCATTTAGCAATCGAAATCCAAACGCTATAAATCATTAGTTTAACATATTAATTATAATTAACCCTCTTTATCTCACTGAAGTCTACAAACGCCTTAACGGCATAACGGCAAAGCATTCAGAAGAATAACGTAATCTTATACATATTTAGGTATAAAGTCCTTTTTCTTGTATATACTCATTTAGCAATCGAAATCGAAATGCTTCAAATCATTAGTTTAACATATTTAAGTTAATTAACCCTCTTTATCTTACTGAAGTCTACAAACGTTTTAACGGCATAACGGCAAAGAATTTAGAAGAATTACGCAATCTTATATTTAGGCATAAAGTCGATTTTCTTGTATACACTCAATTAGCAATCGATATCGAAATGCTTCAAATCATTAGTTTGACATATTTAAGTTAACAAACCTACCTTAACGAACTGAAGTTAACACAAAGCCATGGCAGCATAACGGCAGTGCATGTAGAAGAATTCCGTTATCATATATTTAGGTATAAAGTCGATTTTCTTGTATATATACATTTAGCAATCGATATCAAAATGACTCAAATCATTAGTTTAACATATTTAAGTTAATTAACCCCCTTTATCTTACTGAAGTCTACAAAAGCCATAACGGTATAACGGCAGTGCATTTGGGAGAATTTCGTAATCTTATATTTAGGTATAAAGTCGATTTTGTTGTATATACACATTTAGCAATCGATATCGAAATGCCTCAAATCATTAGTTTAACATATTTAAGTTAATTAACCCTCTTTATCTTACCGAAGTCTACAAACGCCTTAACGGCATAACGGCAAAGCATTTAGAAGAATTCCGTAATCTTATATTTAGGTATAATGTCGATTTTCTTGTATATACACATTTAGCAATCGATATCGGAATGCCTCAAATCATTAGTTTAACATATTTAAGTTAATTAACCCCCTTTATCTTACTGAAGTCTACAAACGCCTTAACGGCATAACGGCAGTGCATGTAAAAGAATTCTGTTATCATACATTTAGGTATAAAGTCGATTTTCTTGTATATATGCATTAAGCAATCGATTTCGAAATGCTTTAAATAACTGGTTTAACATATTTAAGTTAATAAAGCTTCTTTAACGCACTGAAGTTAACATAAAGCCATGGCGGCATAACGGCAGTGCATTTGGAAGAATTCCGTAAGCTTATATTTAGGTATAAAGTCGATTTTCTTGTATATATGCATTAAGCAATCGATTTCGAAATGCTTCAAATAACTGGTTTAACATATTTAAGTTAATAAACCTTCTTTAACTAACTGAAGTTAACATAAAGCCATAACGGTATAAAGGCAGTGCATTTGGAAGAATTCCGTAATCTTATAATTATGTGTAAAGTCGATTTTCTTGTATATACACATTTAGCAATCGATATCGAAATGCCTCACATCATTAGTTTAGCATATTAAAGTTAATTAACCCCCTTTATCTTACGGAAGTCTACAAACGCCTTAACGGCATAACGGCAGTGGATTTAGAAGAATTACGTAATCTTATATTTAGGTATAAAGTCGATTTTCTTGTAACGGGTGATTTTTTTGAGGTTAGGATTTTCATGCAGTAGTATTTGACAGATCACGTGGGATGTCAGACATGGTGTCAAAGAGAAAGATGCTCAGTATGCTTTGACATTTCATCATGAATAGACTTACTAACGAGCAACGCTTGCAAATCATTGAATTTTATTACCAAAATCAGTGTTCGGTTCGAAATGTGTTTCGCGTCCGTGTCCGATGAGCGATGAGGCTCATTTCTGGTTGAATGGCTACGTAAATAAGCAAAATTGCCGCATTTGGGGTGAAGAGCAACCAGAAGCCGTTCAAGAACTGCCCATGCATCCCGAAAAATGCACTGTTTGGTGTGGTTTGTACGCTGGTGGAATCATTGGACCGTATTTTTTCAAAGATGCTGTTGGACGCAACGTTACGGTGAATGGCGATCGCTATCGTTCGATGCTAACAAACTTTTTGTTGCCAAAAATGGAAGAACTGAACTTGGTTGACATGTGGTTTCAACAAGATGGCGCTACATGCCACACAGCTCGCGATTCTATGGCCATTTTGAGGGAAAACTTCGGACAACAATTTTTTCATCTAAAAGGGAAAATGGATTTTCGTAATTGGGCCATTAAGAAAATCGATTTAAATCCCTTTTAACTGGTTTTTTTGGGGCTACGTCAAGTTCTTTAAGCACTAAGAAAAAAAGCCAGGCGGCATAACCGGGCTTTGGAAAAACCAACATTTCGGGAAAAATTTTTTCTTGGCATTCCGATTCGAAATGTTTCAAAAAGGTTGCCCAAAATTAAAAAACCTTTCCTAATGGCCCAAAACCTAAGGAAAAGGCAGCCGCGGGTTCCAACTTTAAAGGGAAAGTCATTTTCAAAAATTAAATGTATAAAACCCAATCTTAGTTTAAAATTTTAAAGAAAACCCCATCTAGGAAGTCTACAAACGCTTTAAAATGGCGTTTTTTTTTAGAAGAATTACAATCTTTAAAAAATCATTTTCGTTATATACACATCTAGCAATCGCTATCGAAAGGCCTCAAATCATTAGTATAACAAATATAAGTTAATTAACCCTCTTTATCTTACTGAAGTCTACAAACGTCTTAAAGGCATAACGGCAAAGCATTTAGAAGAATTACGTAATCTTATATTTAGGTATAAAGTCGATTTTGTTGTATATACTCATTAAGCAATCGAAATCGAAATGCTTCAAATCATTAATTTAACATATTTAAGTTAATTAACCCTCTTTATCTTACTGAAGTCTACAAACGCCTTAACGGCATAACGGCAAAGCATTTAGAAGAATTACGTAAACTTATATTTAGGTTTAAAGTCGATTTTCTTGTATATACTTGTTTAGCAATCGAAATCGAAATGCCTAAAATCATTAGTTTAACATATTTAAGGTAATTAACCCTCTTTATCTTACTGAAGTCTACAAACATCTTAACGGCATAACGGCAAAGCCTTTAGAAGAATTACGTAATCTTATATTTAGGTATAAGGTGGATTTTCTTGTATATACTCATTTAGCAATCGATATAGAAATGCTTCAAATCATTAGTTTAACATATTTATGTTAATTAACCCTCTTTATCTTACTGAAGTCTACAAACGTTTTAACGGCATAACGGCAAAGCATTTAGAAGAATTACGTAATCTTATATTTAGGTATAAAGTCGATTTTTTTGAATATACACATTAAGCAATCGATATCGAAATGCTTCAAATCATTAGTTTAACATAATTAAGCTAATTAACCCTCTTTATCTTAATAAAGTCTACAAACGCCTTAACGGCATAACGGCAAAGAATTTAGAAGAATTACGCAATCTTATATTTAGGCATAAAGTCGATTTTCTTGTATACACTCATTTAGCAATCGATACCGAAATGCTTCAAATCATTAGTTTGACATATTTAAGTTAACAAACCTACCTTAACGCACTGAAGTTAACACAAAGCCATGGCAGCATAACGGAAGTGCATGTAGAAGAATTCCGTTATCATATATTTAGGTATAAAGTCGATTTTCTTGTATATATGCATTAAGCAATCGATTTCGAAATGCTTTAAATAACTGGTTTAACATATTTAAGTTAATAAAGCTTCTTTAACGCACTGAAGTTAACATAAAGCCATGGCGGCATAACGGCAGTGCATTTGGAAGAATTCCGTAAGCTTATATTTAGGTATAAAGTCGATTTTCTTGTATATATGCATTAAGCAATCGATTTCGAAATGCTTCAAATAACTGGTTTGTAAGAGTGCAATAGAATGTAATAGAATGTAAGAGAATGCGATGAATGTAATAGAATGAACGACTGCTGTAAGAAGTGTCAATTGTGAATTGGGAATGTCTTGTGTGCTTTGCTGGGCGAATGAGTTTTATCGTTCTTTTTAAACTGACTGTCAACGAAGCGAGACGTGCTGCGCACGTACGAAATAAAAATTTAAATTAATTGATTCCGGCCATCACATCTCAGAAGTGGGATCGAGTTAATTTAAATCGACTGCCGCATAATTAAACAAAAAAAAAACACTGCCGAAACCAGAATTCTTCGTTTTTCATTTCACGTTTTCTGTAGACAGTGCATTTACCACGTTTTTTTTTCCTGATTGTTGTTGTTGCTGCCACGATGTCGAATTTGTTATCACGTGCCCAAGTCATGAAAGTGCTACTGCAAACGGGTATTCAATTCGATCCTGATGCCACGATGAACCAGTTGCGACCGCTATATGATGAATACATTTCCGAGGTAACGAAAGCAAGTGAAAAAGAGGAAAACGCGAATGCCCTTGAAGATCCAGATGCCGCCGCCGACAAAAATACTCAAACTTCAATTCCCGCTACGATTGTGCAATCAATTCAACCTGTTGTTACGAGTGTACCTACGTTCATCGCCACTACGAGTGTTCAAAATTCAAATGTGCTTACAGATGTAACAACAACTGCCGCTTATGTCAGTGCTAAATTGTCAACTGCTGATACACGTGCATTGGTAACTACCCCCGCTATGAGTGTTGTTGTTTCAAGTGGTCCATCGGCTACTGCTACAACAAGTGCCCAATTGTCCACTGCTGTAACAACCGTGCAAATGAATACCGTTGTTCCAAGTGCTACAATTTCAAACAATTTGGACGAAGATGAGACCGAACGATTGCTGATCCAATTGCGTAAAAAACGCGAACTGTTGATGCTTCAAGCAGAGATTAATCAACTTACGCTACAACAGCAAGCACCTGCTGCAAAAACCCGTTGGACTGACGTAAGTGTCATTGAATCAATGATGTCTAAATTTACAGCCGATGACCATTACGATGTGAATAAGTGGATTAGTGACTTGGATGATGCTTTTGCAATGCTGCAATTCGATGAGCGTATGAAATTCATTGCATGTCGTCGTATGTTGAGTGGAACAGCCCAGGTTTTTGCACGCACGATTACGGTATCCGATTATGAAGAGCTCAAAGCTAAACTTATTAGTGAATTTGGCCGCATGCGCACAATGAATGAAGTGTATCAACTGCTGAAAAATCGACGCTTACGCCCTGATGAAACCACCCATCGTTACATTTTGGATATGCAAGAGATAGCGATGTATTCAAAAATTACGGAAGACGAATTGATCGAAATGATTATTAGTGGAACAGGTGACACTTCATCAAGAATCGGTCATTTGTTTCCAGCACGCTCTATTAATGAACTGAAGGAATTTGCGGAACGATATGAACGTCTACGCTTCCAACCACCATTAGGATCAAAACAAATAGCAATAATTAATCGTAATGCGGCCAGTGCACTTCAGCCAACAACTCATCGATCAAATGCGGCCAACGCCACGTCAGTTCGCCCTACCGCAGCTCCAACCATGGAAACAATCCGATGCTACAATTGCTCCAAATTCGGGCATTATCAAAGCCAATGTCCACTGCCGAAACGACCAGCGAACTCCTGTTTTAAGTGCTCATCCACCGAACATGTGTATCGTGAATGCCCACACCGTACCACTGTTGCTGCCGTCCTTAATGCCAACGGAATGAATGATGCTAGAGTGGAACCAATTAGTGAAATGCAAATGGTAAGTGTTGTCTTTGATAAGCCTAACCGTGAACACAGTGAACACAGTAAAAACTTTAAATTAAATAAAAATATTTTTTGTTTATTTGATTCGGGCAGCCCCCGCAGTTTAATCAAACGGAGTGAAGTTCCATTCGAATTACCAAATCAATTGAAAGAGACTCAGTACAATGGCCTAGGAAATGATAGACTCAAGACGTATGGGAATATCAATTGCAAAATAAACTTCCGAAATCAATCAATCAATCAGAAATTATTAACCTTGCCGAATAATCTTATGTCAATACCGATGCTTGTAGGCCGTGATTTTATGAAAAAAGCAAATATTACAATGTGTCAAATAAAATACATTTATGATACGAAAAGATTGAAAGAATTAAATAAAGCTGCCATTTGTACGAAGTTAGAGTCAAAACTTACTGATGTTCTGTGTTCATTTGATTTATTGGCCACTCACTTCTGTCACACAAGGAGTACAATTGAATCGCTTAATCAAGGGGGTGTTACAAGGGAGAAAGAGAAAATAATAGTGAAACACACTGAAGAAAAGTCAAATATCAGCCCGATGGAGTTAGAATTTGCAAATTTATGTGCTATTGTGCCTTCCGATTTGAATTCCTTAGACATTAATCCACATCTTCCGTCAAGGTTGTCATCAGAGTTGCGACAAACAATATCAGAAGTTTATTTCGAATTTCCTTCAGAAAAAGTTAAGCCTTTAGAATATCTTATGAAAATTAACCTTACGCATGAAACTCCTATATACTGTAGACCAAGACGATTATGCCATAAAGAGAGAAATGAAATAAAAGCAATAGTAGATGATTTGTTAAAAGAAGGAATAATTAGACCAAGTCGATCACCTTATGCCTTTGCAATAGTACCTGTACCGAAAAAAGATGGCTCCCTCCGGAAATGTGTAGATTATAAACCACTGAACAAAATAACTATACGCGATAATTTTCCTATGCCATTAGTCGACGATTGCATTGAACACTTGGGGGGGAAAAGTTATTTTTCGGTTATTGATTTAAAAAGTGGATATCATCACGTGAAGATGCATCCTGATTCAATAAAATACACTTCCTTCGTGACTCCTGATGGTCAATACGAATATTTATATATGCCCTTCGGTTTATGCAACGCTCCTGCTGAATTTATGCGCTTTGTAAAATTGATTTTAGGTGACCTCATCAAAGAGGGGTTAGTGGTAGTATTTATGGATGACATTTTAATAGCTTCGAAAGATTTTAAATCTCATTTGGAAACCCTTAAGAGACTTTTTGAAATTTTGGCTCGAAACGGTCTTCGAATTCAGCCCAAAAAATGCCGATTTGCTTACGACGAATTAGAATACTTAGGATACTTAGCCAACTCTGCTGGCATTTCACCCAAACGGTCACACTTGCAAGCAATTCAGGAATATCCAGAACCTAAGAATAGAAAGGAAATGGAACGTTGCCATGGTCTTTTTTCATACTTCCGCCGCTTTGTACCCTCGTTCTCCAAGATTGCCCGTCCAATGACTAAATTATTGAAGAAAAATGAACAATTTCAGTTCACTGAAGAGTGCAAACAAGCCTTCACTACCTTGCGTACAAAATTGTTAGAGGCCCCTATTTTATCGATTTACAACCCTGAAGCTGAAACAGAATTACATTGCGATGCCAGTGCCTCGGGTTTTGGGGCAATGTTACTTCAGAAACAAGATGACAAAAAATTTCATCCGATTTCTTACTTTTCAAAAACTACTTCCGCCCCTGAATCTAGATTACACAGTTACGAATTAGAAACTTTAGCAATTATTTATGCACTTAAGCGCTTCCATACTTACTTAATGGGCATTCCGTTCAAAATTGTTACTGACTGTGATTCGTTGGCTATGACGTTAAATAATAGAAGCAGTTCAGCAAAAATTGCTAGATGGGCATTGTTCTTAGAAAATTATAATTATTCAATCCAGCATAGACCTGGTACATCCATGGCTCACGTGGATGCCTTAAGTAGAACTAATCAAACAATTGCATACATTGACACTGCGGAATTAGATTTTCACTTGCAAGTTACGCAAAATAGAGACCCCCGCATTGTAGAACTGCGACAAAACTTAGAACAATCTGAAGTGAAAAATTTTGAGTTGAAAGATGGGTTGGTGTACCATAAATCACCTGCAGGTCACTCACAGCTATATGTCCCTGATGAAATGATAAATAATATAATTAGAACGACGCATGAGAAAATGGGCCACTTAGCTACAGAAAAGTGCTGTACAGCAATTAAAAAATATTATTGGTTCCCGCAGATGAAAACTTACGTACATAATTTTATTCGAAATTGCCTAAAGTGTATTTACTATTCAGCATCTTCAAATAATAATGCAGCAACTCTACACAGTATTCCCAAAATACCGATACCTTTCGATACGATTCATGTGGACCACTTAGGCCCCCTTCCGTCGATAATATCAAAAAAGAAGTACATTTTAGTGGTCATCGATGCCTTTACAAAATATGTGAAATTATACCCGGCAACAGCAACGAGTACAAGAGAAGTCTGCAGTGCATTAGAAAGTTATTTTATGAATTACAGTAGGCCACGTAGAATAATAGATGATAGAGGAACGTGCTTCACTTCAGCAGAATTTGAAGAGTTTTTGCAAAAGCACAACATAGTTCAAGTGCGAAATGCAACCGCATCCCCGAAAGCAAATGGACAAGTGGAGAGAGTGAATGAAGTAGTGACACCGATGTTAGCAAAATTATCAGAACCTCTTAAACATGCGGATTGGGCAAAAAAATTAATTGAGATAGAATATGCCATTAACAATTCAGTACATTCCACCACAAAATATACACCTTCAGCACTTCTGTTTGGGATAGGACAACGAGGTAAAATAGTAGACGAACTGACGGAATATTTGGAAGAGAAGTCGAATGAACAGTTAACAGACTTATACGATATGAGAAAAAAGGCGCTGAATAACATAGAAAAATCTCAAGAGTATAACCTTAAGTACTTCGGTAAACACCACAGGGCGGCACCCGAATTTTCAGTGGGGAATTTTGTGGTTATTAAAAATGTGGATACCACGGCGGGTAATAACAAAAAACTGATTCAGCGATTTCGCGGTCCTTACGTAATATATAAAAAACTTCCGAATGATCGGTATGTGATACGGGATATAGAGGGGTGTCAAATTACACAACTGCCGTACGATGGAGTGTTAGAAGCAAGTAAATTGAAATTATGGATTAATCCAGACTCTAAATGTGTGCCAGAGGTGAGAAAAGACAACACTTCCGATATTAATATTAGTTAAGATATTTATATATATAAAAAAAAAAACAAAAAACAAGAATAACAAATATTAAGTAAATATATATTATCAGTAAACCGAGGTCGGTTTAATGTCAGGACGGCCGAACTGTAAGAGTGCAATAGAATGTAATAGAATGTAAGAGAATGCGATGAATGTAATAGAATGAACGACTGCTGTAAGAAGTGTCAATTGTGAATTGGGAATGTCTTGTGTGCTTTGCTGGGCGAATGAGTTTTATCGTTCTTTTTAAACTGACTGTCAACGAAGCGAGACGTGCTGCGCACGTACGAAATAAAAATTTAAATTAATTGATTCCGGCCATCACAGGTTTAACATATTTAAGTTAATAAACCTTCTTTAACTAACTGAAGTTAACATAAAGCCATAACGGTATAAAGGCAGTGCATTTGGAAGAATTCCGTAATCTTATAATTATGTGTAAAGTCGATTTTCTTGTATATACACATTTAGCAATCGATATCGAAATGCCTCACATCATTAGTTTAGCATATTAAAGTTAATTAACCCCCTTTATCTTACGGAAGTCTACAAACGCCTTAACGGCATAACGGCAGTGGATTTAGAAGAATTACGTAATCTTATATTTAGGTATAAAGTCGATTTTCTTGTATATACACATCTAGCAATCGCTATCGAAAGGCCTCAAATCATTAGTATAACAAATATAAGTTAATTAACCCTCTTTATCTTACTGAAGTCTACAAACGTCTTAAAGGCATAACGGCAAAGCATTTAGAAGAATTACGTAATCTTATATTTAGGTATAAAGTCGATTTTGTTGTATATACTCATTAAGCAATCGAAATCGAAATGCTTCAAATCATTAATTTAACATATTTAAGTTAATTAACCCTCTTTATCTTACTGAAGTCTACAAACGCCTTAACGGCATAACGGCAAAGCATTTAGAAGAATTACGTAAACTTATATTTAGGTTTAAAGTCGATTTTCTTGTATATACTTGTTTAGCAATCGAAATCGAAATGCTTAAAATCATTAGTTTAACATATTTAAGGTAATTAACCCTCTTTATCTTACTGAAGTCTACAAACATCTTAACGGCATAACGGCAAAGCCTTTAGAAGAATTACGTAATCTTATATTTAGGTATAAGGTGGATTTTCTTGTATATACTCATTTAGCAATCGATATAGAAATGCTTCAAATCATTAGTTTAACATATTTAAGTTAATTAACCCTCTTTATCTTACTGAAGTCTACAAACGTTTTAACGGCATAACGGCAAAGCATTTAGAAGAATTACGTAATCTTATATTTAGGTATAAAGTCGATTTTTTTGAATATACACATTAAGCAATCGATATCGAAATGCTTCAAATCATTAGTTTAACATAATTAAGCTAATTAACCCTCTTTATCTTAATAAAGTCTACAAACGCCTTAACGGCATAACGGCAAAGAATTTAGAAGAATTACGCAATCTTATATTTAGGCATAAAGTCGATTTTCTTGTATACACTCATTTAGCAATCGATACCGAAATGCTTCAAATCATTAGTTTGACATATTTAAGTTAACAAACCTACCTTAACGCACTGAAGTTAACACAAAGCCATGGCAGCATAACGGAAGTGCATGTAGAAGAATTCCGTTATCATATATTTAGGTATAAAGTCGATTTTCTTGTATATACACATTTAGCAATCGATATCGAAATGCCTCAAATCATTAGTTTAACATATTTAAGTTAATTAACCCCCTTTATCTTACTGAAGTCTACAAACGCCTTAACGGCATAACGGCAGTGCATGTAGAAGAACTCCGTTATCATATATTTAAGTATAAAGTCGATTTTCTTGTATATACACATTTAGCAATCGATATCGAAATGCTTCAAATCATTAGTTTAACATACTTAAGTTAACTAACCCTCTTTATCTTACTGAAGTCTACAAACATCTTAACGGCATAACGGCAAAGCATTTAGAAGTATTACGTTATCTTATATTTATGTATAAAGTCGATTTTCTTGTATATACTCATTTAGCAATCGATATAGAAGTGCTTCAAATCATTAGCTTAACATATTTAAGTTAATAAACCTTCTTTAACGAACTGAAGTTTACATAAAGCCATAACGGTATAACGGCAGTGCATTTGGGAGAATTTCGTAATCTTATACTTAGGTATAAAGACGATTTTGTTGTATATACACATTTAGCAATCGATATCGAGATGCCTCAAATCATTAGTTTAACATATTTAAGTTAATTAACCCTCTTTATCTTACTGAAGTCTACAAACGCCTTAACGGCATAACGGCAAAGCATTTAGAAGAATTACGTAATCTTATATTTAGGTATAATTTCGATTTTCTTGTATATACTCATTTAGCAATCGAAATCGAAATGCTATAAATCATTAGTTTAACATATTAATTATAATTAACCCTCTTTATCTTACTGAAGTCTACAAACGCCTTAACGGCATAACGGCAAAGCATTCAGAAGAATAACGTAATCTTATACATATTTAGGTATAAAGTCCTTTTTCTTGTATATACTCATTTAGCAATCGAAATCGAAATGCTTCAAATCATTAGTTTAACATATTTAAGATAACAAACCCTCTTTATCTTACTGAAGTCTACAAACATCTTAACGGCATAACGGCAAAGCATTTAGAAGTATTACGTAATCTTATATTTAGGTATAAAGTCGATTTTCTTGTATATACTCATTTAGCAATCGATATAGAAATGCTTCAAATCATTAGTTTAACATATTTAAGTTAATTAACCCTCTTTATCTTACTGAAGTCTACAAACGTTTTAACGGCATAACGGCAAAGATTTTAGAAGAATTACGTAATCTTATATTTAGGCATAAAGTCGATTTTCTTGTATACACTCATTTAGCAATCGATTTCGAAATGCTTCAAATAACTGGTTTAACATATTTAAGTTAATAAAGCTTCTTTAACGCACTGAAGTTAACACAAAGCCATGGCAGCATAACGGCAGTGCATGTAGAAGAATTCCGTTATCATATATTTAGGTATAAAGTCGATTTTCTTGTATATACACATTTAGCAATCGATATCAAAATGCCTCAAATCATTAGTTTAACATATTTAAGTTAATTAACCCCCTTTATCTTACTGAAGTCTACAAACGCCTTAACGGCATAACGGCAGTGCATGTAGAAGAATTCCGTTATCATATAATTTAGTATAAAGTCGATTTTCTTGTATATACACATTTAGCAATCGATATCGAAATGCCTCAAATCATTAGTTTAACATATTTAAGTTAATTAACCCTCTTTATCTTACTGAAGTCTACAAACGCCTTAACGGCATAACGGCAAAGCATTTAGAAGAATTACGTAATCTTATATTTAGGTATAAAGTCGATTTTCTTGTATATACTCATTTAGCAATCGAAATCGAAATGCTTTAAATCATTAGTTTAACATATTAATTATAATTAACCCTCTTTATCTTACTGAAGACTACAAACGCCTTAACGGCATAACGGCAAAGCATTCAGAAGAATAACGTAATCTTATACATATTTAGGTATAAAGTCGATTTTCTTGTATATACACATTTAGCAATCGATATCGAAATGCCTCAAATCATTAGTTTAACATATTTAAGTTAATTAACCCTCTTTATCTTACTGAAGTCTACAAACGCCTTAACGGCATAACGGCAAAGCATTTAGAAGAATTACGTAATCTTATATTTAGGTATAAAATCGATTTTCTTGTATATACTCATTTAGCAATCGAAATCGAAATGCTTTAAATCATTAGTTTAACATATTAATTATAATTAACCCTCTTTATCTTACTGAAGACTACAAACGCCTTAACGGCATAACGGCAAAGCATTCAGAAGAATAACGTAATCTTATACATATTTGGGTATAAAGTCGATTTTCTTGTATATACACATTTAGCAATCGATATCGAAATGCCTCAAATCATTAGTTTAACATATTTAAGTTAACTAACCCTTTTTATCTTACTGAAGTCTACAAACATCTTAACGGCATAACGGCAAAGCATTTAGAAGAATTACGTAATCTTATATTTAGGTATAAAGTCGATTTTCTTGTATATACTCATTTAGCAATCGATATAGAAATGCTTCAAATCATTAGTTTAACATATTTAAGTTAATAAACCTTCTTTAACGAACTGAAGTTTACATAAAGCCATAACGGTATAACGGCAGTGCATTTGGGAGAATTTCGTAATCTTATATTTAGGTATAAAGTCGATTTTGTTGTATATACACATTTAGCAATCGATATCGAAATGCCTCAAATCATTAGTTTAACATATTTAAGTCAATTAACCTTCTTTAACATATTGAAGTTGATATAAAGCCATGGCGGCATAACGACAGTACATTTGGAAGAATTCCGCAATCTTATATTTAGGTATGAAGTTGATTTTCTTGTATATATGCATTAAGCAATCGATTTCGAAAATCTTCAAATCATTAGTTTAACATATTTAAGTTAATAAACCTTCTTTAACGAACAGAAGTTAACATAAAGCCATAACTGCATAACGGCAATGCATTCAGAAGAATTCCGTAATCTTATATTTAGGTATAAAGTCGATTTTCTTGTATATACACATTTTGCACTCGATATCGAAAGGCCTCAAATCATTAGTTTAACATATTTAAGGTAATTAACCCTCTTTATCTTACTGAAGTCTACAAACATCTTAACGGCATAACGGCAAAGCCTTTAGAAGAATTACGTAATCTTATATTTAGGTATAAGGTCGATTTTCTTGTATATACTCATTTAGCAATCGATATAGAAATGCTTCAAATCATTAGTTTAACAAATTTAAGTTAATTAACCCTCTTTATCTTACTGAAGTCTACAAACGTTTTAACGGCATAACGGCAAAGCATTTAGAAGAATTACGTAATATTATATTTAGGTATAAAATCAACTTTTTTGAATATACACATTAAGCAATCGATATCGAAATGCTTCAAATCATTAGTTTAACATATTTAAGCTAAGTAACCCTCTTTATCTTAATAAATTCTACAAACGCCTTAACGGCATAACGGCAAAGAATTTAGAAGAATTACGCAATCTTATATTTAGGCATAAAGTAGATTTTCTTGTATACACTCATTTAGCAATCGATATCGAAATGCTTCAAATCATTAGTTTGACATATTAAGTTAACAAACCTACCTTAACGCACTGAAGTTAACACAAAGCCATGGCAGCATAACGGAAGTGCATGTAGAAGAATTCCGTTATCATATATTTAGGTATAAAGTCGATTTTCTTGTATATACGCATTTAGCAATCGATATCGAAATGCCTCAAATCATTAGTTTAACATATTTAAGTTAATTAACCCCCTTTATCTTACTGAAGTCTACAAACGCCTTAACGGCATAACGGCAGTGCATGTAGAAGAATTCCTTTATCATATATTTAAGTATAAAGTCAATTTTCTTGTATATACACATTAAGCAATCGATATCGAAATGCCTCAAATCATTAGTTTAACATATTTAAGTTAATTAACCCTCTTTATCTTACTGAAGTCTACAAACGCCTTAACGGCATAACGGCAAAGCATTGAGATGAATTACGTAATCTTATATTTAGGTATAAAGTCGATTTTCTTGTATATACTCATTTAGCAATCGAAATCGAAATGCTTTAAATCATTAGTTTAACATATTTAAGTTAACTAACCCTCTTTATCTTACTGAAGTCTACAAACATCTTAACGGCATAACGTCAAAGCATTTAGAAGAATTACGTAATCTTATATTTAGGTATAAAGTCGATTTTCTTGTATATACTCATTTAGCAATCGATATCGAAATGCCTCAAATCATTAGTTTAACATATTTAAGTTAATTAACCCTCTTTATCTTACTGAAGTGTACAAACGCCTTAACGGTATAACGGCAAAGCATTTAGAAGAATTACGTAAACTTATATTTAGGTATAGAGTCGATTTTCTTGTAAATACTTATTTAGCAATCGAAATCGAAATGCTTCAAATCATTAGTTTAACATATTTAAGTTAATAAACCTTCTTTAACGAATTGAAGTTTACATAAAGCAATAACGGTATAACGGCAGTGCATTTGGGAGAATTTCGTAATCTTATATTTAGGTATAAAGACGATTTTGTTGTATATACACATTTAGCAATCGATATCGAAATGCTTCAAATCATTAGTTTAACATATTTAAGTTAATTAACCCTCTTTATCTTACTGAAGTCTACAAACGCCTTAACGGCATAACGGCAAAGCATTTAGAAGAATTACATAATCTTATATTTAGGTATAAAGTCGATTTTCTTGTATATACTCATTTAGCAATCGATATCGAAATGCCTCAAATCATTAGTTTTACATATTTAAGTTAATTAACCCTCTTTATCTTACTGAAGTATACAAACGCCTTAACGGCATAACGGCAAAGCATTCAGAAGAATAACGTAATCTTATATTTAGGTATAAAGTCCATTTTCTTGTATATACTCATTTAGCAATCGAAATCGAAATGCTTCAAATCATTAGTTTAACATATTTAAGATAACTAACCCTCTTTATCTTACTGAAGTCTACAAACATCTTAACGGCATAACGGCAAAGCATTTAGAAGTATTACGTAATCTTATATTTAGGTATAAAGTCGATTTTCTTGTATATACTCATTTAGCAATCGATATAGAAGTGCTTCAAATCATTAGTTTAACATATTTAGGTTAATAAACCTTCTTTAACGAACTGAAGTTTACATAAAGCCATAACGTTATAACGGCAGTGCATTTGGGAGAATTTCGTCATCTTATATTTAGGTATAAAGACGATTTTGTTGTATATACACATTTAGAAATCGATATCGAAATGCCTCAAATCATTAGTTTAACATATTTAAGTTAATTAACCTTCTTTAACATATTGAAGTTGATATAAAGCCATGGCGGCATAACGACAGTACATTTGGAAGAATTCCGTAATGTTATATTTTGGTATAAAGTCGATTTTCTTGTATAAATGCATTAAGCAATCGATTTCGAAATGCTTCAAATAACTGGTGTAACATATCTAAGTTAATAAACCTTCTGAACTGAAGTTAACATCAAGTCATAACGGCATAACGGCAGTGCATTTAGAAGAATTTCGTAAGCTTATCTTTAGGTATAAAGTCGATTTTTTTGTATATACTCATTTAGCAATCGATATAGAAATGCTTCAAATCATTAGTTTAACATATTTAAGTTAATAAACCTTCTTTAACGAACAGAAGTTTACATAAAGCCATAACTGCATAACGGGAGTGCATTTAGAAGAATTCCGTAATCTTGTATTTAGGTATAAAGTCGATTTTGTTGTA